>LQNS02276930.1:6251968-6271037 GCA_001587735.2 Parhyale hawaiensis | reverse complement strand
TCATCTCTGAGGAAAGCAGTTCCGCCACGGCGCCGAGCATGCACACACAACTGCCGAGTCAGCACACCAAGATCTGCAAAGAGCTCGTGTGCCTCATGGGGAACCGAACGAGCGATACAAGGTGTTAGAGCTGAGAACGGAAGCATGCAGCTACTAAGACTAGGATTAAGCATCCTACGCTGAAATGAAACGCTTCTTCAGACTAATCTTACTGACATCTATTGTAAAGATTTCCACTTGTGGAGCCTATCAAGAGTGAAGGTAGATAGCTCCCCTGGGCCGAAGTCCTAACGGTGTCAAGTGACCTGGAGGTGAGAAAAATGTAGCTATGTATCGAATTATAGCTACTTACTTGGGATGGTAGTTCTTGGCATACATGCCATACATGCATTTGACTTTAAAAAGCCTTGCATTGTGCAATTATCTCATAAATTAGAATAAAAAATGTGCTAAAATTTTCTCCCTAGGTTTTACCAAAAAGTCCCAAAATTGGAAATAGACAAGCTATAGACACCTTGATCCAACTACATTGTGTATTGTTTCTGGTGGATTTCTGGCCGTTTGACGGTGCTATATCCGAGAAAACCAATAGAAATGTATGAGATGTACCTACGTTTGATTTTGCCTGATTATTTTGTTTATCCATTTTAAGCGTACAGTCGCCCTTCTGTTGTTGCTTGTTTTCATTCATTCAGAGCTATTGTATCAAAGATAATATATTGGTTTTCATTATAAAAGTGCCATTTGTACTTTTCTTCTTGAGGGTTAGGTTTGTTTTGTCTGCATGCCCTGTGCTGTCATTGATGATCCTTCTTGTCAGCTCTGCGAAGTGGGTGAAGAGACTGTCAGTCTCCTTTTCTCATGTGTTAGTCACCCCACTGATTATTCGGCAAGTAGTCTTTAGCTGGACCCGCTTGGAGTCGCGCGTTTCCTCACCTCTCTCCCTTTCTTCGAGTTTCTTTTCCTACTGCCTAGGGCACCTTTGGAGCCTCCTCCTCAAGCTGGCACTGGGGGCTCCTAAAGATGGCAGCGTATAACTAACAACCATACCTGCTTTAGCTACTACGTCGGTTCGTCTTTCTTCAGGGCCCACTTTACTTCCTTGCAGTTCTATACTGCTGCTATGTTTTTCCTTGTTCTTCCTCTTCTTCCCGACTCGCTGTTCCCATGTGCGTTGATAATGTGAGGAAATACCTTCGTGTCTGAGTTCTTCCACTTTTCTCATGACATAATCTACATCTTTTCTTTCCCTTCCAAGTTTCCATTGTATAGCCTAAGGAGGCTTAAACTAATCCCTATCACAATTCTCTAGAGAGGGCCGGAGCGTAAGTCTCGGCTACTCTCTGGTAATGGGTCTGTTCGTCCGTCTACTACCAGCTATGTAATCAAATCTATCTTGGAAGACTTTTGCAGTGACTTGGGAGACATAAATTAAAGTGCTCAGTAGAACAGCACAAAGCTACACCCAATATTCGCAATAGATATCTAGCTTCATTGAAGCGTGCTGAGCTCGAGAAAGGAATAATCAGGTGGGGGATATTAATATCAAGATAGCATTTAGCCATCATGTGTGTTGCCGCCGTAGGTGCAGGTTGTCCCCCAGCAGTAGATGGCAGCGCGGTCGTGAAGCTCTGCGTGCAGGACATGCTGCACATTGGCCGCCAGATCGCTGCTGGGATGGTCTACCTGTCCTCCAAGAAGTTTGTCCATCGCGACCTGGCCACTAGGAACTGTCTCATCAGTGACGACATGACCGTCAAAATTGCAGACTTCGGCCTCAGTCAGCGGCTCTATATTGCTGACTACTACAGGGGCGGTGAGAGGGATGCCATCCCCATCAGGTGGGTGGTGAGAGGGTCGCGCCCTGAGCTATTGAGTTAGAGATTCACTTTTTTATTTTTCAGAATAATAATAATAATAATAGTAAAAGATAAATTCCGTAGTGTGATACAAAAGAATGCCAAGACACAATTCCAGTAACTGTAGTCGTTGCCTAGCGCTCCTAGAGAAAATTTTAAAATGTTCCTATCATTCCTGTACAAATTTGTTAACTCATATGATGAAGAATAGAGTTGTACCAAATTTGTACTGCTAATTTATTTAAATGGCTTTTGCTAATTGCATAATCCAAGATTTAGCATTCTCTTAAAGTAATCTTGCATCCGTAGTAGGGAACGTCCGATCTGATGGCTGTGCAGAGCCTTATTTGGACACAATTGCAAACGGTGCAGTGCAGCGCATTGGAATTATGTCGAGCTTCTGCAGGAAATAGCGTGCGTGTATTCACTGACACACCCGTATCGCACAGACACATTGAGAGATACGTGCGTTTGTGCAATTTTCCCGTCGTTATTTGCTGGGCCAGTAATGCTGAAGTCCTTAGTGTTGAGTCTTACCGAGCAAGAAGCTCTACAAGTTATTAATCGCTGCTTCAGGGCTTTTTTTTAGTTACCGTTGCAGCTGCGAATATTGCTGTTAATATGCATTAAACAATGAGGGACATCGGCTGCATTGCTCGTTTCCTCCCCCTCATCCGAACACGCGAACTGCGGTGATGCCTCGTCTCTGTACTGTGCCACACTCTTCACTTCACTCGGCGACTTCTTCCTCAGTCTGCACTACCGTGGAATTTCTTGCACGGGATTCGTGTTCGCCTGTGCCGAGTTGCTGGTGTTGAGTCAGCTATGAATGGGTTTTTGTATTATAAGAATTCGGGCCAATAGTCAAGAAGTACTTCGTGCATCATATGAGTTTTCTCGTCCGTCAACGTCTAGGAGACGTGTGTTCATAATTATAACTATAAAATAGGTAATAATTAGAGAGTAGTAAGGATGCTTGGCAGCTGTGGCTGAGCATGTGGAGTGTGCAGGTGGATGCCCCTGGAGTCCATCCTGTACTCCCGCTACACTGTTGAGAGCGACGTGTGGGCCTTCGGTGTGGTGCTGTGGGAGATCTTCAGCTTCGCTCTCCAGCCGTACTTCGGCATGAGCCATGAGGAGGTGAGTTGCCTGTCTGCTTGCTGAGGTGTCGCTGTTCCTGCTTGTCTGCTTGCTGGGGTGTCGCTGTTCCTGCTTGTCTGCTTGCTGAGGTGTCGCTGTTCCTGCTTGTCTGCTTGCTGAGGTGTCGCTTTTCCTGCTTGTCTGCTTGCTGAGGTGTCGCTGCTCCTGCTTGTCTGCTTGCTGAGGTGTCGCTGTTCCTGCTTGTCTGCTTGCTGAGGTGTCGCTTTTCCTGCTTGTCTGCTTGCTGAGGTGTCGCTGTTCCTGCTTGTCTGCTTGCTGAGGTGTCGCTGTTCCTGCTTGTCTGCTTGCTGAGGTGTCGCTGTTCCTGCTTGTCTGCTTGCTGAGGTGTCGCTGTTCCTGCTTGTCTGCATGCTGAGGTGTCGCTGTTCCTGCTTGTCTGCATGCTGAGGTGTCGCTGTTCCTGCTTGTCTGCTTGCTGAGGTGTCGCTGTTCCTGCTTGTCTGCTTGCTGAGGTGTCGCTGCTCCTGCTTGTCTGCTTGCTTGCTGCTCACTCCAGTGACGTCCATTGTAGCTATTTCCTAGAATTGTTGCGCCTGTTTCGTTGAGACAATAATACTGGAATTGGAATAAAATGAAGCGGTAACCCGCACTCCAGCTGTAATTATGTACTCTAGAGATCAGTTATGTTATGCTTTCGGAGAGAGGTCGTCCAGTATCAACCCTCTCCACGTATTTTGCTGCCAATATCATGCAGTACTTTCTTTCATCTAATGAACTGGAGAATGTTGTGAGTGGTTTTCAGAACTTCTGCTGGTGGAGTAGTTCAGTAGCTCCGTAGTTAGCATTGGTCCTGCTGACGGTGCGGTGCCCAGTCGCAAGTTGTCGTGGTAGCTATCGAGACGAGGAGGGACTAACCTTGACTTTTATAGGGAAAAGAGCTTTTCGCGAGGAACCATGAAAAATCAACGAGGTGCATGAATGCTGTCATTGAAATTTATTTTCATGATCTTAAAGCCAAGACTTTCGTGCACCCTTCGTGCTGGCCGGTATTCAATTGTTAGCTAAATATATAGATAGCAGTACTAACGCTATCTCCACACGAATCGTAACAAATGTAAAAATCAGCTAGTTACTCTTTCTCAACCTCTCGTAAGCCATCCGTATATCAGGATAGATTACTGTAGCTCTTTCCTGTCGTCTACGGTTGGAAAATTATTAATAGATGATAGTAATAACAACTATATGATTAGTTACCTATAAATTTAGTATTAACCGAACCGGTAATTTTGTGCAGGTTGTGGCTCTGCTGCAGAGCGGAGGCCTGCTGTCGCAGCCGGTGCACTGCCCGCCTGTGGTGTACACGCTCATGCTGTGGTGCTGGCGGCCTCGGCCCCAGGACCGGCCGGAGTTTACTGCCGTGCTCTGCGCCCTCAGTGACCTCATAGCTGGCAAGACCCCTGACCTGCCCCTCATCCCTCCCCCTCCCCACAATGACAACTCTCCCCCGTCCCACTGCCACAAGCCGAGCTTGTCCTGCTACTCGTCGCACACGCTGCCCCACCAGCACGTGACCACCTACGACACCAGCGCCTCCATTGCCAACGTTGACCACATCACCGTCGCTAAGCCGGCCAGCTCGTGCGTGGCCTCCTGCAGGGGGAGCTTCTGCAGCCTCGCGTACCAGCGCCGCCCTAACGCCCGGGTGCTCTCGTACCAAACGCTCCCCCGGCACGATGTTCCAATCCGACCGACCCTCTCCCCCTCACACAAGCGTCTCTCGCAGAACCTGCCGTGTGTCTTTGCTCACGAGTGTCCCCTGACAGCGGCACAGCCCCCACGGCTGAACGGCCTGCAGCACGTCGCTCTTGCTAGTCCGCTGCAGTCGTCTATTTTACAGCCCGCTGATGGCTCCTTGCAGTCGGTTCCGAATCCCCAGCAGACTCCAGCACATATGTCGGCGTCAGTGCAGTCTGCTGCGGTGACAAATGCCACTTACTCTGCCTCGCCCCTTGATGCCCAGCGCACTGGCGACACCGCCATATCCCAAGCTCCAGAGGCCACCCACAGCAGCAATTCTGTGCCGCCCCAGGACTCTGAATCAGCCAGTACCCCCGCCTCCGACTCGACAGCTCGAGTCGTGCTGGACTCGGACGGCCCCCCTGTGTCGGAGAGATCCAGCTTCTCACAGTCCGACGTGACGCCAGAACCTAAGGACCTTCCCTGCTCCCAGTCCTCAGAGACCGTCACAGCGCTCGCCCTGCTCTAGTGCCATACCTCCAAACTGCTCTACATCTGTGGGACTTGCCTTTTCTTCTAGATTCTCCTATTTCATGTCTCATAGCGTAGCTACGGGTTTATACGCATTTGTATCGCTGTAGTTCGTATAATAGATGAAGTAATCACATCTGTCGCCAATAATTCTCTTGGGGTTTATTCAGGTTTTTCTCCAACGAACTTCACTTGACGCCGTGTAGATTCATAGGGAAAATCCTACCCATGGTGTCTAGTTGGCTAATGTGTAGATAAAGCGCACATTTCTGCGCTTTCAGCTGGTCACAAGCATATTTTTCTTAAGTTTATTAATCTCCCTAATTAATCTCGATAGTAATAGTAGCCTGCTAACTCGTGCTAGGCGTGTCGGTGACAATATTTCATAGATTTCAAATATAAGTTTCAACTCAAGGAGACGGTGGAAATCTGATTAGTGAGCGTCAGAATTAACCTGGACTGCAGAATGTCCACGTTACCTTCCATTGCCGTAATTTTGAGGTAATTTTGTGTCTGTAATCGCCATTGGTGGTCACTGCTGGTCATTCAGTAATTTCCCAAGCGGTCGGGTGTCAAAATTTTTAATGTTAGTTTTCTTTTGTCAAAGATGCTCTTATCTACAAGTTCCCAGTTTTAAATTTGGTGCTGTCGAAATAGGTCGTTATAAAAATCCCCGGTTTCGAACAGTCAGAATTAATAACTATCGGGTGAAAGGTTCTCACCTTAACCCTTTATCGGGCGGCTGGAAAATCTTTCGTAAAATAGCATTGTGGAAGTAACCATACATAGTCACTTTTCCTGTAAATTGTTGAACCTTGTTGAAGCTTTTGGAAATTATTGAATATCCTTCGACACGAGAAACGATTGGGGTGAGCACATCCCTTTACTCGGACTCCTGTATCCTGCCAATACCGACTCCGTCTCCTGGCCTCACCTTTATGTTGGCGTGCTATACTCTGGGTTCCTTTTCCACGTTTGGATTGGCATACAATAGTCTGGCTTCCTTTTTCATATTCATATTGGAGTACTTATACTTTGGGTCCCTTCCTCTCTCCAAACGCCGACACCGTCAGCGTGTGGCTGGAGTAGCCTGGACTCTCTTATATCGGGCGTCACTAAAGTCCCTCTACAGTTTGATATTCAGACTAGTTAGGAGGCCGACGGACACCCGCCCTATAATAATACCAGGCAGCAATGATACCTTCGAGTATTCCCTGCACATGCCGAAGCTGCAGCGACTACGTACACTCTGTTCCTGACCACCGCTGTTTGTGAGACATATCGCGTACGCCGTTGCCGTCGGTCGTCGTACTGTTGCTAATAGTCGAACCATGTGAATAGAGCGGTACCTCGTTACTCGAATTTATTTTGTTGAGTTATACTTTTCGAATAGATTTAATTATTACACTATACCCATCCTATATAATATAATAATAACAACTATACCCATCCCCATAGTGAGTTGCTAGCAACAACAGTTATTGCATCTGTTATTAGCTCTTTGTTTTCATCTCCAAAGCCGGTGTTACTCGTCGAACAGGAATGGCTGTTCTGCCGATAGGGAGAAGCCTCAACTTAATTACAAAAATCACTGCGACTTGGTACTGCTGCGCTAGTGATCTAATTTGTCCCTGAAGTCTGTTGGACCTGTAAAAATGCGAGTGCTGGTCAGTACTACAATCACACCAAGGTTCTCATTGAGCTGCTCACTTTCCAGTAATAGAAATGTACTGTAATAACTAAACTCTATACATATTCTTTCATTTCCTAACTGTGTTCTGTTGGTTTAATGAAATTCTTTGTTCATCGAGTATTAGTATCAAGTATCCGATGAAGTTCACACTTTTTTTGCTGAATTATTTAACAGAAAAAAACAAGAACACTGTGGGTTTCCTGATATTATCGTTCGAATAACGGGGTCACCCCTCGACTATATGGATAATATAAGTTATTTTGATATTGTGTATATAGATATACAGTAGTTATAAGATACATTGGTGTGCGTGTCGTGTCCGTCGAGTCCTGCAGCTTTGCGTGTTGTGATTCTCACATGTAGTGTTTAGGGCGCTTTCGGTTGGCTGTCCTGCTCATTGAGACTTCGGGACTTGGCTTGTCCGAAACTGGTCACAATGAGCGTTGACTTTACAGCTTTGCAAGTGTAGCAAGCAACTTGATTACTATCAGCCGGCTGAAAACTCCATATTACGGCGTAAGCTTTCGCTGTTTGTAAGTCTCAAAATCGATTAAATTCCTTTAAATCTATTTAAGCCAACGCACCTATCTAGTGCCGGACAAGTCTAACTTCAAAGTCTTATTCGCGTCCGCCAATGGAACGCGCCCTTGGTACGCTCGTCATTGACGGCGAGCCGTGCTTCACTTTGCTGTGCCCTGTACTGCAGCGTCTGGTAGCCTTCACATGTGACTGGCGCCTCTGTCTTCATGATTTTGGCGCCTCTCCCGCCATCAGTCAACAGGTGGTTCCTATAGAATATGATTTTAATTATTCTACGTAGCTGTTGCTGCAACAACTAATCTTGCCTTTGATTCTCCTCTATAATGTTCTTCCAGGAATTGCTTGCTCTCTACACAGCACAAGTTTGCATTTTTACAGTTTTTTATAGTTTGTTGTGATGCAAGCCTCCTCATACCGGACCTTCCTGTACGAGTTCTGTGCTTTTTACTGAGATAAATTATCAAAGTTCAACTGCAAGACGTGCGTATGGTTTCCCTAAAAAAATGTTTTTTCCCTTTTGTGCAAGCCACCAGTTTTGTCAAGTTATAGCCCTGTCCGTAATGCTATAATGGTCGGTTTTGCTGCAAACAAATGTTTTCTAAAAGAAAAGCCTCCAGTAATTAATATCTTTGTTACTTACGCACTGCTCTTAGCAACGCTAATTTAGATTTTCTGTCTCTTATTGCCAACCCGCCAACCCTGCGTGCAATCATCCTTTTAGCATTCAATACAATCAGCAATGCGAGTTTCCGTGCTTCCATGCGGCGGTGTCGGCCACTGCTTTTCCTACGGTTTGCACATCGGTACTAGGCAGAGAAGAAGGAATCATTTACTGTACTTTACGTCCTTAGTATATAGTTACGGTAGGAATAAATAAAATACTCTAGTTCTGCGTGTGCTAGTCTATATTTTATGATATTTCTATTACGAATATTGTCTATGTGTGCTTATCGGTATAGCAACGTCCTTGCTGCTTTTACATGTAGTACCTTACATGTACTACAACTACCATATATGTATGTACTTTAGTAATGCTGTACTTGGTATGTAACTACGTGTAATACTTTCCAGCTTACGCTCCCTATGTCAATGCTGGCTCATTCAGTGCTCAGCCATCAGTAATGAAATAAATAATAATAATTGATTATCTCGCGTGTACAGGGCAGACACGTAACGAGATACTATGTATTTTTGCTGGAATTTTAAAGATCTGGTTGTATGAAGAGCAGGTGAAGTGGTCTGTACCGAGAGCGATTTTTTTACATCTCATATCGTACTTTCTCAAGCGCTTCGCGCGGTATAGATCCGCTCTCACCGTCTGAGACTCGAACTCTAGTGCCGCTGCACTCGAAGCAGAGCCGTTGTTATTGAGCCACCGAGGACCATATCCACCGTAATACTGGAAATAGCCTCCCCGAACAACCCGAGGCTATCCAGAGGTCATTCTCTGCTAAAATTCAGGACGTGCGCAAGCGGGGCTGATGTTAAATACTTGCTAGGGTGCTACTCTCGCATTCTGTAGCTCCCGAGTTCACCTTTCGGCTGAAGAATCAAAATTTCTGGCGTTCACATTCCATTACGAAAGTACTGGTCGCCGTCGTCACTTGAACCCTCCGTCGCTGATGCCATAGCTATGGCAGTGTGTGATCAACTGCAGCCGTGCGCTCTGACGCCTAGCCGACTTGTCTGTCACACAATCCAGTACATGTGGCTTCCACGCTTGGGATGCGTGGTAAAATGGAATTTTATCTTCACTCGGGTAAAGAGTGACTGGCTGGGCTCACAACTTCTTGTGTTGCCCCGTGACAGGCGCTTGACTTGCTCTCTGTTGCGTCTTCTTTTGATTTGTTATATCAGCAAGGCGCTGAATATGCGAAGTCCATTATAAAATTCACAGTTATTTGGTTGCTTCATTGGTTGGGTGGTCTCACTGCACCCTCATGAAGCATTAAAAAAAACAACATTCATTTGCTCAACTGCATTGAGGAAATTGTTTTGCTAAATTATTGAAATCTAAGCATTGAAGAAATCTGAAGGCCCTCTTAGTGATAATATTCTAAATTTCACTTGCACCCACAGCAGAGTTTTTCCGCTCTGAGCTCCGTGATGCGCAGATTGAGTAAGGATCAGCAAAGGAAAAGGGAAAATATTGTGCTGGACAGAACCGTGAAGAAGAGAGGTGAGCGTTTCGTAGAAGCATTTTTTTACCGTCATAACCGACGGCGCGTACTGCTACTAACAACAGCAACAATAAGAGGATACCTAGCACCTCCAGTGTTCTATCCGACTGGTAGAGCGGCGCACATGACTTGTTGCTATAATTAGATTACTGTATCTGTAATTCAGTGTCATTTTAATCACTCCCATTTTGTAAACAAGTGTGGCCTGAATAGTTCTTAGGCTGACCGTGTCAAATGTGGCTAAGTATAGTTTATTTTGCAGCCAAGTCTCTCCTTCGCTTCAAATTTTATTATATAAGTTCGACCGAGTCCCTCGTTTGCTGCAATATTTATTAGCTGCAGAAGATTATCTACAGCGATGTTTTTCTTTGTTGCGCGCCTACGACTCTGTGCTTAGGCATCATAGACCAGACAAAGTAGGGCTGGACCTAGAACTAGTTGCAGTAGAAGGTTTTTTGGCTTTAACGTGTTTATTAGGTCCCTCTGATGAACATATTGAAAGTCTCCAACTTTTGGACGCCGGGAAAGTGGTTAATTTGCATAAATTCAAGATGGCTGCCGTCAAAAGCTTTAATTTACAGATAACTTTTTTCTGGATGTTCCTAGACCCTATCAATGTATTACAAACAATGTTTTTTGGCTTTAACTTGTTCATTGGGTCCCGCTGATGAACGTGTTAGAAGTATCCAACATTTGGACACCTGGAAAGTGGTTAATTTACAGCCAAAAATACTTTGCAGCGAAAAAACCTTGGATAAGCTCTTGCGCAAAGACGTTTCACTGGATCAAGTTAAGACGCTTTCTACAGAATTTCTGAAAAACTTGAAGCTGAGAAGAGCTGCTAACAGAGCAGAAGATGGGACATGATTGACTTGCTGCGTCGGTCCTAAGGGCACTGAGAATGGGCGATTCCCTACTGTACCTATGGACACTCCAGATGTTGCCGTACTTTGCATCGTGTGGTTCTCGCATTCTTCAAGAATTATGATCCATTTCAAGAATCAAAATCAATGAACTCAGAAATATTGCCAGCGGTGTATCGGGACCAGCCTCGGCCAATCCTCATTTACTGCATGAGGTTGGTATGAACATGTGCGGAGGATGGAAGGCAGTAATGCTTTTGACTTTTCATTTACGAAGAAAGATCAAGTTGAGTCGTTGGGTGCAAAGGTTACAATCAATGCTGAAAAAGTACCAATCGATCCCCAACTCCTTTTCCCGAGGCTCCTCATCTTTGCTAATAACAGTGACTCAAGTGTTGAAGTAATCTTCATGTATGAGTTGTGTAGCTGCACTACTGCTCTGTTCGATAAGTGGGGGAGGCTCAGGGAAGCCAATAAACCACAACTAGGAGATGAGATAGCTGCTGTTGTTCCCAAGTCACCATTCGAATCATTTGAGAAAGGAAAGACTGTGACCCTTGTTCTGGATAGTGGTTCGTTATTGCAAAGGATTCCATGGAAGGAGGGTCACACATTTGAAGACATGACAAGCATGTTTCCAAAAAAATTCTCAACCCGGTGGTTGTATTCGACGGTTAGAAATCAGGACCTACTACCGAGGACATGACACACAATCGGCGATCAAAAGGAGTCTTTGGTCCAAAGGTGATGTTCACTCCAGCTATGCCCCTTCGGTCAAGAAAGGAAAACTTCTTGTTTAGCTCGACAATAAGCAAAGCTTCCCTGACTTATTGTGCGAAACAGTCAAGGCAAATGGAAATGACTGTGTCAATGGTCACTAGCACATGCGAAAAAGGGAATTGAGCGTGCAAGGGAAACGGTGACATGTGTGATAGGTGAGGACACAAGACTTGTTGTTGTTGTGTCATTATGCGGAACGAGGGATTAATGATTTGTACTTGAAGGAAGGTGGGAAATGTTGGCATATTGAGTTAACTCAGAAGCTCTCGATGAACGCCTATGTCGTGTCCTGCCAGCTGCCCATGCACTCTGTGGATGTGACACAACCCCATGCCTGTAAGGTTTTGGTAAAGGGGCTGCCTTGAAGAAAGTGAGGGAAGACAGCGGTTTCTGGAAATGATAGAAGCATTCTGTTGCCGAAGTATACGTAAAGACGCGCTATCTTCAGCTGGGGAAAAGCCGTGGTTTGTTTCTACGGGGGAGAAGGCAATGACACCTTTGACGGACTGCAAAAACAAAGTTTCGCGACAAAGCAAAAAAGTTAAACTGCCGTTGAAGTTCACTGCCTTCTCCCAACAACCGATGCAGCTAAATACCACTCGTTCCGAGTTTATTGTCGGGTCCAGGAATGGATGGAGGACTGAATGACCCCGAGAAATGGGGTTGGGGTCTGCGGTAGGAACAGCTTGAACCGAAGACGGTGGATTCACTAGTGGCTCCTGATTCACTTCTGAAATTGGTCAGATGTCAGTGTAAGGGCAACGGTGACACTCAACGCAGTAGTTGCAAACGGAATGAACTTGAATGTTCCAGTGCATGCGGTGAATGTAAAGGACTCATGTCAAAATGGCAACTTTGATGAAGCACCGATGATCCAAGTGAATACGAACTCCTATCATGAATGACATAATTGCCTCTGAATAACGTCATACTACGTCATGGTGACGTCATATCACATTTCTTATGCCTCATTTTCTATTTCTTGGATTTATCTTATATATTTCTCGTATAATGAACAAGTTAAAGCCAAAAAACGCTGTTTGTAATACATTGCCAGGGTCCAAGAGCAACCAGAAAAAAATTATTTCTCAATTGAAGCCTTGGACATCGGCCATCTTGATTTTATGCAAATTAACCACTTTTCCAAATGTTGGAGACTTTTTATATGTTTATAGAGGGACCTAATAAACAAGTTAAAGTAAAAAAAATTTATATTGCAATTTGTTCAAGGTCCAGTTCTATGATAACTTGATTTACTGAACTATCGCAGTGATAGACCAGTTAGTGGAGACGTTTTCCTGGCTGACATGCGTGCGTGGGGCAGAGATGGGCAATGGCGGCTCGGTCCGAAGAGTAAAGACAAAAAGGCTGCAGGGCCCTCTAGCCTTGCGGCCTGTTTTTACTCTTTTCACCGTGTTGCGATTGCCCACCTTGGGTTCATAGTCTTATTCAGAATATAAACTTGTCAGGCCACAATTGCACATAAATAAGTTATGTTATTTTGGGATGGGAGGGATCTGCAGTGACCGTACGCTAAAACTCAACTATATGTAGTTGTTGAATAGCTAGTCTCCAAAGGGGTATAGCTTAAGCGTCACCCTCTTTGACCGCATGGAGGCAGTAGGTTAAGACGTTTCGATCCAGCATCCGAATGCTACAGGCCCCAGGCCACGTTACCATCGGGGCTGTGCCTCAGTTAGACCAGAAGTCCCTAAAGGGATCAAGTAGGGGAGGGCATGAGTGAAGCGGAGTGATTTACCGTTTCTTTGCTGCATTTGAGGGAATTTTGTAGCACCTCAGTGCTGGCGGTCAATGCAGCAAGTTAGGTACCGTTACGGGTTAAACTCTTTTGGAAAGTGACCGTTACCAGCAACAGCTAACATTTGCTCTGGCCTTTGAGGGGTGAGGCCGGTAAATATGTATAAATAACTCAAATTCCATAGAGAAGACCCGTACGTAATTAAATAAAACATTTAGCTGCACGTCATAACAGAGAGGCGTAGTTGAATCACAACCGAGTAGGGCTACGACAGCTTGAACTTTGGTGGCCGTAACCCGAAATATGGGTACAATAGCGCCTCTCTGTTATGACGTGCAGCTAAATGTTTTATTTAACTACGTACGGGTCTTCCCTATGGAATTTGAGTTATTTATATATATTTACCGGCCTCACCCCTCAAAGGCTAGAGCAAATGTTAGCTGTTGCTTGTAACGGTCACTTTCCAAAATAGTTATATGATATAAGCTAGACAAAAACAAAGTTCTGTGTTGACCGTAACTCTCGTTAGGGGGCATAGGATTAAGTTAGGTCATCCTATGGGAGCGGCATCGCCCACTGGGTCCTCATAAGTTACCTTTTGCTTAGTTAGGCCATCGGATTATCTTTCATCCAACCCCTCGTTGTCTTCTTCTAATTTTCATATTCCTGGTGATGCTTTGTTCTATTCTGCCAAGTCTTACCCCACTGTTATCATGAGCGTTGATCTTGTGTGTGAACACTTTCGTTCATGGTTCAAGGACCAAATTTCCGTTTTTCTGAAATTTTTGGAGATAGTCTTAAATTGTAGTCCTCCGACTACCGTCTCCTAGTTGCGGCGCTCATAGGTCCAAAATCACTGATCCCTTCTTTATTTAGACATCTACTGTTTGCGAAACGGGACTCGTGAGGCCCAGTGGTCCGTAAAGGGTTAAACGTGAATTTGTCTAAAGCCTTTGACACGGTCTTCACCACCACCTGCTCTCCAAGATCACGCTCTCGGGGCGTCGGCGCATCACCTCCTGCAGGAGATTTCAACCATGCAAGGTAATGACAGTCTGGAGTTGCTGTCAAAACAGTACCTCCTCCGTGCCGCGCGGGTACATCATCCTGCTCATGCAACAATCATGGCCCCTTCCGGCCCTTGTCTTTACGACATACTCTTCATTCATAGTTTGAAGCAGGTATTACTCCTCTCCTTACAGATGTGATTCTCCTCCCCACCCCCAGCAATCCCGCACTGCCTCAGTTTGTTTCATACTTCAGCTGTTGAAACAGCTGTAACTGCGTATCTCCCTGTGTGGTTCTTGGCTATCTTGCGTTTTCTCTGTGCGGATGTATCTCTTCTCCCCAGACCTTTCTGGTCTACCTTCTCTGAGTTACGCTCCGGTCACTGTTCGGTCTCAGCCGACTTTAATTTCGAGTGGGGAGGATTGATGTTCCTGTCAGCTGTGCGGACTGGGTGACCAGACTATCAGTCACCTTGTCTCATGTCCTAATCACCCCACTGATCTTTCGGCGAGTAGTCCTTTGCTAGACCCATTTGGGGCTGCATTTTTCCTGCTTGTCTTCCTCTTTTCGACTATCTCCTCCCACTTCACAGGCCTCCTCCGGAGCCTCTCCCCCCTCCCCACTGGGGGACCCTGACAATGGCAACGAACAACATCACACAACACAATTCTGTTGATAAGTGCAGGTTCCTTGTTTCTGCCTCTGTGAGATTGCCTTTGTTGTAGACACGGAGGCTCAGACTATTCCATATAAAAATTAGAGCACTCTTAGAGCCCATACCTCCGCCAAGCGGACAAAAGAAAAAGAAGTAGAGAAGACAGACTGATACGACAAAAACATAACCCCTTGGCGGAGGTAATAATAATTCTATCGATGCATCCCTAATTTATTCTGATAGATTGCCCTGGCTGTGGAGACGGGACACAGATACTGGCGACTATAATAATGGCAACACTTTTCTATTGACCTCCGAAATTTGTCGTTTCTCTCAAGCTAAATATTGCAATTGCCTGTAGTGACGAACGGTACGGTAGTGTTTTACTGTGCGGTAACTGCAGACTTAACCGTAATATGGTTGATTCTAAGTGTGTGTGCCTGTGTATACCATCCTATTTGTATGTAACTTGCGTGCTGTGGAGTAGCACCAGAGATTTTTATATTTTTACATGCATTTTAGATTTAGTGTAATTGTAAGCAATGTTTGATTGATAGATTTACTTGCGCAATAACTCAAACATACGGAATTTAGTACGCGTCGGGTAAGAAATGTTTGTAGTTTTTTACTTATAACCCAGCGGATATTTATAAGTGTACATTAAGTAAATTCTTAGAGTATGGAAATATCGAGTCCCAGTTGATTTTTTACTTACAGTTTTGAAATCCTTTCAAATTAGGCTTTTGGACTGGTAAGCATTGGTCATTATGGAAAAAGAAACAGTAGTTCATACTCGATATGGTTGGCCATGCTAGAAGATGAAAAACAATTGCTCATACTAACATATTGAACAGTTATACTTTTACTTTGAAACGGTCATTTTGAAATCGAAAAATAATTGGTAATGCTGGACTCGGGAAGCACTGGCTATGTTAGAATTAGAAAACTTTCTTGTTTTAGAATTTGAAGGATTTGGACACCCGCCTCATTAGGAATGTTTCAGCATCTGTGATTTGCCACCTAGACAGTAGCTCCATATTATTTACTAGCAGTTGATCACTCTAGAATGAGTGTTGGTCTGTGCTATAGTGTGGTCACAAGCAGATCAGAAAACGTTCTAGTCATATGTGCCATGTTTCTTTTACTTGTTTGTACTGCATGCAAATGATAGGCCGCAGCACTTCCTGAAGCCCTTTCCATATACAGTATATACGTATACACAAATGCTTACAAGTTCTAACATTGTTAAGCAGTAGCTGTTATTCCTTGGTCACCTTTACATGTTTTTTTTTCTTTCCCCTACTTATAATTTTTATCAATTTTTCCTTCTGTTTTTGGAAGCGAAAACCCATACACGGGAGAAGACTGTATGGGTTCGCCCACTGTTTAGAGTACTACATGTGCCCTCCTTTTCCTCTTTTGTAATAACATCACAGTTGCTTAGGGAGCTTAACCCTATGTGTGCGTGTGTCCGACAGAGTAAGTCGGTGTCTCTCAATACTTCGAAGACAGCGAGTTCTTTGTTCGCTGAAACCTTCAAGTTCAATACCCGGGCAGAAAATTTTGTCACTTTTGTGCTTATTTTTAGCCAGAAAGTCAACAATCGTTTCCCCTGAAATATTGTTTTCTGAGGGCATAGAAAATGTATTCGAATAAGGGCTGAGGTTTCATAGCAAAAGATGGAAACTGAGAACTATAATAATGCAGTCGAACTCCTGAGTTGTGGATTGATTCCTTTTATCAATTAAATGATTCATGTAATGTTAATTTGGTACAACACTCTTCTAAATTAGCAAGTAAATTGCCTTCGAAAATTTGTGACAGTCGTGAAATAAACTAGTGGCTTTCGAGACTGGAGGCAACGTCGAGACGTAATGAGTGAATACAACCTTCGATAATAATACAAAATTTGGGTATTTCCTGATTAACGTAAACTGGAAGAATGTCCGATATCATTACGAGGTGCAACCAAAGCCAATATTTCTGGGTAAATAGCATTTCTATGTAGACGGGAGTACAGAAAATATTTCATGCAGTATCTAATTAGATAAACTACCAGAGGCCCGCACCTCTTCCTGATGTCCAGTCTTTGCCGGACTCGCGAGTTCTGCTGCAGCTGCGCTAGCCCGACTAGTCGCGCGTGCAGTCTCCTATCATTATGTGTCTTTTTACGATGATTACAGTGAATGTTCGAATACAACTTGTGTGTTACTAACCATGACGTCAACAGCATAGTTTTGTTTTATGTTTTGCGAAGTCGCACAGTGTGCCGAAGTAGTGCGCTGTGCCTGCACTCTGTTTGAACTGGAAAGTGAACTCCTTAAAAGTCCATACGCACATTATCTTAAGTTTTGGGAAGATAAGTAGCTGCTACAACACGCACGTTTCCCCTTTGTTCATAAGACATTTTCTTTGGCTAATGACATAGCAAGTCCTGAAGTTGAATATGCTGCCAATTCCCATCAGGAGCATATGATGGGCCATAGTGTTAGCTTTAGGTTCGCTGCGACCCCAGAGGGGACCAGTAGGTTTCCTTAGCCGTTACTTAGGCCTTCGGGACGTCTGTCTTTCGTGCTCAGTTTACTTCCTTTCCTTTTTCATATTCTTATTGATCTTACTTTCATCCGTTCTTCTTCTTTCCCAACTTGCTGTTCCCATGCGCGTTGATCCTGTGTGGGAGAACCTTCGTGCATGTGTTTCACGATTCTATCGACATACTGTACTATGGGCGTGTTCTATTGGGACCTGAAAGTAGATCTAAGCCAAACCTACTTGATTTAACTTATCGGAAACTGCCGTCTGGTATCCCGACTTCGTCAAGTTTATTCAAGTTTCATTCTTTGAATCAAGGGTCCCGAGTGCCTTCTCCGCAGGGGATGTTGCAAGTTGCCGCAGTTCCTGCTGATGAGGCAAGTTTTGTAAAGTTAGGTAGGCTCTCAATACTTCCCCTTCTGTTGCGGGAGGTGGGCTGCCGATCGAGGTGGCGGACCTATTTCCGCTAGACTTCTACCTTCTTGTATTTCGTTTCCTTCCCTTGTGCGGCGCAGCTGAGCGAAAGCGTTCAGCCGCGCCCGGGGGTTGGAGATGCTCAACTTGCGCCTTTTTCCTGTCAGTAGCGCACTGACCACTCTGAGACCTACCGGCANTAAAACGCGCCCTAGTCGGCGCACGAGCCTGTGGTTAAACACAGGAATAGTTCGGCGCGATATAGGCAGTGTGCCACTGAAGCGCTAGTAAAAACTTCTACTACTACTACATTCTTTGAATCAAATTTTATCACCTGTGAGGCTTCTCGTAACTCAGTATCACTTCGTGTAATAGAGATTTCTATCGGTTCAACATAAGCGGGTCGCTGCTAACACCTGCAACACCTTCAGAGCGACGAAGCTAAAGTTCTTGTCTGCATTTCTGGACAAGTAACGTCAAGTGGGCTTGGCTTAAATTAACTTTGATGACCCAATCGAACACGCCTTATATGTCGCTTGTTGTTTCCTTTCTTACGTCGTCATCGTATGGAGACGGAGGCTGAAATCATTTACTATAATTAATTAATATACAACCAGTTAAGTTTTCCTACACCTTCTTGTTGGCTGCGCAATACTGCAGCGGCTGTTGCTACAATGCAAGACAGATGGCACTGTGTGCAGTCGCAGTTTCTGGACTCTCTCAATTTCTGGGGTCTCTCTTTCAGGAGTTTTTCTCTGTTTTCAGCATTGTACGAAAAATATCAGTGCTCGTATGGATCGTATCAAAGTGTTGCTTTTTGCGTATTGTACGCGTATGTTCCTTCACACATTTTTTGTACGTGGCGATTTTGAATTCGTTTGTTTTTGTTTTATTATAAATATTGTTCCGCGGTACTATGTTACAGAAAGATGGTCATATCCATTGATATTTTCAATAATAATATTAGTGCTTTACATTACAGTGATTGATGACATGGTACGTAAGTTTTGCAGCTCTGCCATGCTCTGTCCCTTAATCTTCCTCTCCCAATGTTATAGTAGACCACTAATTTAGTCGCAACTAAGCCTTTTAAGTGTTTGTTCTTTCGTACCCACTTGCCTGTTTCCGTACTTCATTTTTTTTTTTGTTCCTACGGTCCACGTTTGATGCTGTTCTTTCGCGAGTCACTGTTTCCATTCGTGAGTTCCCAGGTTTTTTCTTAACATATTGTAAGTTTATTCCTCTTCCTTTATTGAAACACCACTGCATAGCCCTTTCCCTGCCACAATATGTTTGGGCATACGCACCCAAGGGTCCCGAGTGCCTTCTCCGCAGGGGATGTAGCATCTGGCCGCAGTTCCTGCTGACGAGGTTAGTTTTGTAAAGTTAGGTAGGTTCTCTATTTCCTTTTCTGTTC
>LQNS02276930.1:6226222-6236231 GCA_001587735.2 Parhyale hawaiensis | reverse complement strand
AACAAGTCGGTGACTGCATCAAGAAGTCGATCTGGCATAAACGGTTTCTGTTCGTTGAGTTTGGACGATATTACGTCACTTCGAAGTCCCTCCTCTTCTAAGGGATGAACCTCACCAGCTGCAAGTGGGAGAGCTCCTTCCTTTTGGGCCTTCAGACGAGGAGAACTCGCGGAACCAGTAGTAGGACCAGAGAGACCAGCAGCAGAACCAGATGGACCAGCAGCAGAACCAGAGGGACCAGCAGCAGAACCAGAGGGACCAGTAGCAAGACCCAAAGGACCAGGATCCACGGAGTTCGGTGAGTCAGGCTCCTCACACGACTCCTGCCTCCGAAGCCTCCACTTCTTGAAGCGCAGGGAGGATGGACGAAGCGTCAAGCGACCGCTTCCTGTGATGGACAAATGAACAAAAAATTCGTAAGAATCATAAAATTGTCAAACAAAATTTCGTCACGGTACGAAGAGGCGTCAAAAAGTTAGCGGAAATTGAGAAAAGTGATCCCTCAAAACTAAAATTTTTTAGAATCTTGCAGAAACCATCTTGCGCTGATAAAGTTAGATATTTTTCGCCACGGACTCCTTCTCATAGTCTCGAGACCACTTTGATCCTCCGGAATGGGGATAATTGGTTGTGTATGCAATGGATAACTTTATTATTATTATTAAAACTTCACGCCTGAGCTCCCACGGACAGGTAGCATTAGTTCCATCTCAGGAGCGATAAGACGAAGGATTACGCAGAATATTGTTAGCGTTTGGAACCAAAGTCGCTAGTTTGACATTATCTACGAGTCTGCCGTCAGCGAGGCGTGTGCCGGCGCCAGTGCCTTCAGATCAACTGGACAAGAAAACTCCATCGCTGTTTATGTTTGAACTGAAAGGAAATTTATTTTTCCACAGTTGGGAGCGGTCATTTGACTTGCGGTCCTTTTAGGAAGTCTTGCGGCCATTGTAGTTCGGCCCTTATAGTGAGGCCTTTATAGCGCGGCCTTTACACAGCAGTCATCATAGTGCGACTTTTTTAGAGCGGCCTTTGTAGTGCGACACTTACAATACGGCCCTACTAGTGCGGCCATAACAACGCTGCCATTTTAATATGGCACATATAGTCGAAGAATTTTTTAATTTCCAAAGAACTGCGATAATTCCCAGATTCTTATTCTGGAACCTTTACAGCTCTGATTCGTACTCATAACATTGGTCTGCATCATTTTTGAGGCTTAGGGTTTGTCAAGTGTTTTTATACGGCTTTTGCAACTTGAATTCGGAAATGTAAGTAATTTTGCACTATCAGGTCAGGTTTTCATTCTATTCCAATTTTAAAAACATAAATCATTGGAAATAACGTGTTTTCTGATAAATTTTAGGTATACTAAATTTTAAATTTTAAAGTAAATTAATAAAAGAGATTCTAGAGAGCGTGCATAAGTATTTTATAGTTTCTTTTAACAAAGTTATGAAATATGAGTTGAGTAACGGCCAAAATGGCAACACCGTAGGTAGGGACAATGAGTTATTGTATCTATCTATTGCAATCAACTTCTAGGCAACCACCAAAATTGAGAATATGAACGTGTTATTAATTAGCTCCTGAAAAATACCAAGCTCTAGGTGCATGCGTGTCCATTAAAATGCATTTTCTTGGTTCGCATTTAGACTTTATTACGGAAATCTGTGGTGATTTGAGCAAAAAGCTATGAGAGCGTTTTCTCAAGGATATTCGAGTAATGGAGGAGATATATTTCATCTTGAAGTTCACATGACCTCTAGTTGTGTCCTATTTTAGGCATAGGTTACACATTTTCCATTATTTATGCGGTATCCGAAAAATATAAATAGTAATACCTATTTGGTTTTCATTTGTTTTCATAAAACTGGAGTAGCAAAAAAATCTGACCTGATTGAACATAGCGAGTTACATTTCCAAACTCAGCATACAAACTGCATATACGATCTGCTGACAAACACTAAATCTCATTTAAAAAAGTTTTAAAATGCAGCCCAGTGTAAACTAAGAGGGATGCAGAGCTCGAAAAAGCACAGCAGGGTCGCAAATCAAAAGGACGCGCCCAGCTCTGTTGAAATTTTTGTAAAAAAAAACTGATAAGCCGACAAGCAGAGCACGTAGCTTTATCCTCATTATATTTGCTATAACTAGAATCGTGCGATACACATTACGGTTAGAGGCCAGTTAATTACACCATCAAAATTCGTAACCGGCCCAGAACCTGTTTTATGATTTAAGTTTCTGGAGCGCCGGAAATTCTGTAAGGGTATGAACTTTAATAAGAGATGCTGGACATCATTGGGTAAGAAATGACGCTCTAAGTGAATCTTTCCGCTAACTTCTTGATTTGCCCTCGTACGGACCCGGTGAGAAAATTTTAGGCAAACCGCTGGTATGAAATGTTGGAAAGAACATCAGATAGCAGCGGCAAAGGCCTAGAATTTTCTGATTGGGTGCTGCTGGATGAGTCAGTGAAGCTAAGTCACGTCTGCTAGCTTAGAAGCCGAATGGGTGACAAAATCAATAGATAGTGTAGCGTGAGTACGATCTGTCAGTCACACTCTGGAACACCAGTCAGTACTACAGACACATACTACGGTGTCCCTCTGTGTGATAAACTCTCAACGATAAATCACATGTTTATTGTAAGACTTGTACGGTCTGTCTGTCACGCTCCGGGAATGCAGTCGTACAGATACATACCTACCACAGTATGAGCACTGCCTCTCTGTCTGTCTGTTACACTCTTAACGATAAGAAATCAGGATGTATACTGTTTTGCACTGCCGGCACGTCCGTCCGTCCGTCACACTCTCGACGTCAAGAACTCAGTACGTATACGATACGCACGACTATGAGTCACCCAATATCGTATCGAGACCACAGCGAGTCATAACAGCGACTGTGCACACTTGTGTTCACTTGTCGACTCATAAACTGGATTTCTCCACCACAGCTGTGGCAGCAGAGCTCAAGATTGGCAGTATTTACAATTGGCCGCTCCAACTAGCTTCGTGACATTGCATTTTCACTCACACATATCTACACAGAATAGGTGCTGTTCCAAAAGCAGCACGCTGCCCCGTCACCAACGGGCAATACCTGCCTTGGTGTGCTCGTGTAGCACCAAAACGTGCTGTACGAGCACGTCAAAGCAAGTATTTCCTGTCCATGTACAGGAATGTATGTTGGTTTGGGACAATACGTTAGTCTATCCACCTCCGTACTATACTTACAGTCGCCTTCAAATCAAACGTTTTCCATATACTGTTTTCACATATACGCATACTAACGATTCTGTCTTCCCTTAAGCCAAACAGAATATATATATTTATTCTATGTCATTTACTATATCATATATTATATATATATACATACATGGATATATCGTAAAGCATTTATCAATTGCATCCCGCGTCAATTTTCACACAAAGTTTTCCATTTTCAACACACTGCACGCAATCATTTGTTACAGTTCAAACCCTTTCACATCATAAGCATGCGCTCACTTACATACAAACTTTCACTGTCATATAAATCACTGTTTACTTATTATTATTATTTTTGCTGTTTCAGGCATTTTCACCGAACAATATGCAAAAAGTTCCTTCTTCCCTAAGTGCTAAAGGCCAAGCGAGTATTGTGAGCAATACACCTATTTTCAGAAGACCTAAGCACATTCACAAAATTACACTATTAAATCTCCACGCATACACACACACACACACACACGCCAGGTTAATCTGTTGGTTAGATATTTCTTAATAAACCTCCTGGATTAGCAAGGCAAAACCAATATCACCAAGTTAGCTAACATCTCCAGTTTGGTATTTCTCCTGGTTACCCAATTAAATTACATTAATTAGTTCTCCAGGTTAGTAACTTTGTCCGTATTAAAAATTTCTCCAAGTTAGTATATACGTGTTATCCAATTTGTTTAGACTAAACAAATTCTCTTAAATCAAATTTCCAGGTCATCCACATTGTCTAAATAGAACAAGATCTCCATGCTAGGAAATTTACCAACATTATTAATTAATTAATTCTCTGTACTAGAGGTTTACCAGATAAGTCATATGCAATAAGTCTCTTTGAACATGTTAGTCAACGTTTCTACGCCAATCAGTTACTTCAATTTAGAAAAAAAATGAAAAGCACCACCATATCAGAATACGGTAACTGCAAGCCGGGAATGTCTTATAGATGTGAAGTAAGACATAGAGTACACACAGAACGGATGGATAGACATAAGAAGCACGTGCAGTGTTTCTCTACGAAACACTGCAGATGCTGGTTTCTTCAACCAACCCGTTCTCTGTGGGTACAGAACAGTACCTTAAAGTACCTACGGCACGTACTACAATATAGACCGCTACTATGCGGGTAAGCATAGTTGAGAACAATATAGTACAGACGATACTACTGTATATGGCTGACAATGGTACAGTAAAGTACGGTTACAATACAGTAGAGTTATGTACTATGTGATTGAGCAATAATACAGTACGGTACAATACAGTGCGCACAGTCCAGTTCTGTACTATAAAGATAAGCATGGTACAGTATAATCTCGCTACAATAATAAATTGTCAGTCCAAAATTTTCTACCGTCAAAAAACTTCACTGCCTAAATATGTAGTAAAATGTAAACATTGCAGCACAGGCAACAAATGAGTACAGTACATAGAGTAGCCATTACGTAGAGTGTGGTCCCTGCAACTAGTAGTGTAGACACAAATAGCTGCCACATACGTACCTACTATGTACTGCACAGTACACCGTAAGTTACAGCACATGTACAGAGGCAACAGTGCTCATACAACAATAAGCTTGTAATCATTATGTACATGAACAACATTGCTATACACAGTACGTTTTATCTATGGGACCCTTCATAGCAATAGCGACTATTGAGTAGTACAGTCCAGTAAAATGCTTAGCAGTTACTAGTTAGAATGATCGAGCGCTCGCACTAACAACGGTTTTTCTTTCAGTCCGAAAAACGTGATCAGCAAGGAGTTCAGAGCTGTAGTGAGCGGAAATTATGCACGTGAAAAATCTACGGAAATATGAAGGCGGATATTCAACTAAATGAGCCCAGCGAACTGTTCAGTGCACTTACAGTAGGTGAGTTAAAATCTACGGATATGATGTTGAATAAGCTATAGTTAGATAATTGAGCGTGCCCATGAAAGTGCTAAATGCTCTGCAGTGTGTAGAAAATACGCATTTGCAAAATGTACGGATATGTGGCAGAGGATTTATATTTCCCACAGCATACAACGTGAAAATTTCGACGGATTTATTTACAAAACTGGAGTATCACCAGTTATAGAACACGCTAGGTTATAGCTACAGTTGAATGTTACTGAAAATGATGGTATCGTTCATAATCATTCACAATTACCAAGAAACTACAGTACATATATATGAATCCAGTGAATTACTAGGGACTGATGGAAAACATTCCTTACGTTCGGTGACAAAACACGAGCGAGGTGGGTTTTGCATAGGAAACAAAAAACAACGAGGGCGAACGAGCAAGGCGTGTGCGATGAAAGAAACCTGCGAACAACCTGTAAGCGGTTTCCCACGTATCTCTTAAGTAATTTTATTTCGCCGAAACGTTGGGAATATGTCGTCCCCACCCTCTCGATGGCGGAGTGACAAAGGCTCGGCATCGCACCAACGGAGGCCCGGGTTCGATTCCCCAGACGGCTGGCTACGGACTTGCACTGCGTGGAGCACTCCAGCACCGAGAAGGTCAGACGAAGCACGGCGAGGGTTACAAATTGACTCTCATCACGGACTGCTTCCCCTGCTCTTCACACTACCAGTTCTTCAAAATTCTAGAATTAAGGCAAAAACAAAACCTCGATAGGTGTATCCACTGTACCCTGTATACGAGATAATAAGTAATATATGTTTGTTTGTTTTGTACCTACGTCTTCCGGCGCATCGGTCCCGGGAGCCTAGTACTTCTCCTTGCCCCTCGTTCACAGTACCTACGATACCTAATAAATTTGTATATTGACTTTTTTACACTTACTGCTGACACTCTCAGAACAAGGTGTCAACAAATGTAGGGAAATTCTTAGACCGTTCTTAGACGTGATGCATTTTAGTTTCAGTGACAAAATTCCTTTGATATTTTCTTGTTTCAATCTGTGTCCCACGTGCCTATAAAACTCAACTACGCACACCTAGAGTAGTGTGGTGTAATTCTAGGTGAATATTATCTATTCCAGGCACAAAAAAAAAAAAAAGAAACGATGCATCGGTTACGAACACTGCTGACGAACACAAGAAAAATGAACAACGACACGACGCAGAATGTTCGACAGAACATAACAAACACAATTGGATAACAATAATCGTGTCGCTCATGTCGCCGATTCAACATTGTTGACAACATAGAGTGATGTTATCGGTGAGACGGAAGAACACAACAGGCGGTATGTGAGACATTATCCTCATTTGATGCGTGAACACTGAACATTAATGGGACCAAGTGAGTTGGCTTATGCACATTGAACATGTCATTCAGGTTTGACGGATAGACACTGAACATGAGCGAATTTGAACGGAGCAGCTTCTGCATGCTGAACACTGTACCCGGCTCTCACGTTGAACATTGAACATTGTAATATCGACGAGACGGGGTGATGCACACTGAACATTCCCAGCTAATATTACATATGAACACTGATCAAAACTGCTAAATCGACAGAATCGACTTATGCACACTGAACATTTCATTCGAATGGAACGGATGAACACTGAACACATTTGTTGAAATGACTGGAGTGCCGAATTGTCGTTAAAATATAGAATAAAACATTGAACATATTTGGTGAACCGGATGGGTACACTGAACACAGTCAGCCATTAACGGCAGAGATAACACTGCCAGCCGTATATGGTAGTGGCAACACGGCCAGCCATATATGGCAGTGACAACACTGCGAGCCATATATGGCAGTGACAACACTGCGAGCCATGTATGGCAGTGGCAACACTGCGAGCCATATATGACAGTGGCAACACTACTAGCTACCATGTACGGTAAAGACAATACTAATACGAAAACGATACATGAGACTTTGAGCATCCATATTGAATGGCAACGCACCGAATAAGAGAGAGCGCGTAATACCAACGCTATAACGCACCCCTGCAGCTAGCACTGAAGAAACCGCTGTCGCAGAACCAGCACGCTTTACCGTGCACCGAGAAGATGTACCTGTCCATGGGTGTCGTTGCAACACAAAACCTGTAGTTTTCGTGCTAGATGAGCACACCAAGGGAGGAAATTGCCGTCTGTGCACAGGAAGGCGTACTGGTTTTGGGTTACCACTTTTCTCAGGGCACCAAGAAACGAAGTGTGACTGGACCCGCCAAAACAAAAAAAAAAAAATCATAGAAATGGCGCTGTTTGAAACGGAACAAAGAGGTCCCTGCAGCTGCTGTAATCTTAAGACTTTTGATTAAGTAATTGTTGGAAATTATTACTTGAAATAATCGGAGTTATAATGACAAGCACAACGTGTTTTCTCAGCTATTTTCCCTTGTATTTCACAAGGGAAATATTTCTCATTCATTGACAACAATGTACCAATAATGATGGCCTGCACGAAGCATCTGCTACGCCAGTATAGTATACAAAACTCCCGATGCAAAACTAGCTAAATTTCAACTATTTGCCACCCTATGTATTAGCAACGTTCCAAGCTTCAAGGACCTCACAGTAGGAATCAAAGCCTTGTCAAATGGGACCTGGATATGAAATCCAACGTCCAATAGAATTCCAAGTCCAATGAAATCACATTTATAATATAATTCACATACTAATCAAACCCCACTTTTAATAACATAATTTTCTTAATGAAATTTCAATTCTAATCAGGCCCAACTCTAACAAATTCTCAATTTTAGTCAAATCTCAATACCAAGAATATTCCTATTTTAATGAAATCTCAATTCTAATAAAATTCTAAATCCCACAAAATCGCAATTCCAAGACGGTTTCAATTCGATGAAATCCTAATATCAACGGAATCCCAATTCTAATAAAATATCAATTCTGATAACTTTCCAAGTTTGATAAAATCCCAATTCACATGAAGTTCCAAATGTAATAAATCCCAACTTTAATAAAATTCCAATTCTAATCATCTCCCAGTTCTAATACTAGTTACCGAGCTGTAGAACTCTTCAGGGTAACCACACCAGCACTCAAAAAAAAAGAAACTATATATAAATATAAAGCATATATAAAAATTCTTACCTTGGATTCCACGAAGTTAACCACTAGAGAAACGCTTCACTTCATGGAACTAATATGCAGGAGCTAGGAACGATGAAGCTTTTAAAATAATATGTATAACTGTCTAAACATTAAGTGCTGCACACAGGAACACATTTTACAGCCACGGAATCAGTGTTTAGCCACGGCATGTCCAGACTTACGCTGCGTTTTTAATGTACGCGAAGCTATCGATTCCCTAGCTTCATTCAAGATAATCTAAGTTGCACACCTGTATCTTATCCGGGACTTCGGTCCTCACGACTGGAGGCTTCAGTATTCAGCCGTCTCAACCGTAATCGGCATGTTTACCAGGACTGAAAATGAACTCAATTTGCGTGGCGATATTGAACGTTCTGGATTGAAATTCCGGACCAAGTAGCGGAATAGATTGTCTTAATCCAAGCGATAGCACTGAATATAAATTATACACTCAAATGAAGCTGTAGTTGAGTTATAACACTAAGAAGTGAGCTACCGTAAGATCAGCACGCTTTTCCGTGCACCGACGCGAACTACTTGCTTTGGAGTGCTCGTGCAACACAAAAATTACAGTATGCGTGCTATAGCAGCACGCCATGGCAGGTACGTCGTATTGGCGCACGGGAACCCGTGCCGGTTTTAGGACAACTCAATTTCTCAGCGTATGTCCACCCCCGAAGCAGGATTCATAAAATCTGTGCATTGCACAAAAATTTGAAGGCAACAACACACGCTTATCATAGCATACTCTATAGAACACTAACGGGAAGAGATTTAATCTATTTAGAAAGAAGAGGCTTTGCTGTCTCTCAGTCTGCCCGTTGTCTAACAACCGAAACCAGCGCTAGGATGATGAGGGTTCTAGTTATGACATACTAGTTCCATCAAGTAAAGGTGTCTCAGTGCGCAGCGTTTTGAGGGAAATTGGGAAACCGACAGAGATGTAGAGCAGGACAGCAGCCAAATGCAGGGAATTTCATATCAAGAGAATGAATAGCAAAATGCAAGTCAATCAAAACGAGCGAGCTCTTCATGCCAGAGCCAATCGTAAAAATCAAGGCAGTTCGAAAAGAAGGGATTGTGAGATGGTCCATCAGCAAACATCTATTGGAAACAGTAACGAGAAATATGCATGGCGCCGTATACATACTACCGACAATAAACAACAGCTTTTCTTTTTATTAAAGAATTGTGCAATGATAGGAGCGCAGCACGCTTCCCCGTGTAGTTTTCGTGCTGCACTAACACGGCAAGACAGGAACTGCCCATCACTGCACTGGAGAGCGTGCCGGATTTGAGATAGCGTCGAATTGCCGGGCGAAAGTAAACCTTCGAAGCTTGAGTTGTCCGGACTTCAGACGGGAGCGTTGGTTTCGACCAGTAGAACCAAGTTTGAAGCGCTGACCCAAAATCAGTTACCCTCGAGACTCTCCAACACTACTGTATATCTTGCTCCGTGAAAGTGGCATTCGCAACCGGCTCAAAGTAATCGTGTTGCTTGTAATACTTGCAACACGATTTATGGTGACGAAGCCAACGCACCGGCCTGAAGTTTCGGACCAAGGAGCTTCAACAGAGGAGGAGGGAGCCCTGCGACCCAGTCACAGATTCACCAGCGAGCCAACCAGATCAGGTGTGGCTGTGACGCGTTCATGAATATCATTAGTGGAAGTGACTGGGGAGCAGCAAGTTTTACGGGGGAGCAGCAGACAAACC
>LQNS02276930.1:6207397-6218205 GCA_001587735.2 Parhyale hawaiensis | reverse complement strand
AACTCATACGGAACGGGTTGTGGAAGCTGTGCTTTTTGAGCATACATTTGATAAGGATGAGCGTGTCCAACTTAGGGATGGAGCGCACACACGACGACACCTCCTCCTCCGTCACTTCGATCAGCTTGCAGTTCTCTTCTTCTGATGGCAGGGGGTAGTGGCCGCCTGCTGTGACCCACGGATGCTCCTGGTTGGGGAGGTGCAGAGAGTTCTTAAAATTGGAATCGAAATATAAGTAACTCTCTTGAAAAACTTTACGACAATCACAATAATAAACGTCGTCAATAAAGTCTACGGGAGTTGCAACGAACGATTAACTACCTGTAGTAATAAATAAAAATCAGTGGAATTTGAAATATAAGTTTACCTAGCTTTCGTGAGGAAAAAACTATGATAACTGCAAAACAGGATCAACTACGACACTTGGAAATTTTTAAATTTAATTTTACTAAGCATTTATTGGCCTTGAAAAACCTTCGGTTAATTGCATCACAGATTAGGTAGTTACAATTCTAAAAAAAACGCCAATTGTACACCCAAATTTAACTACCTCCAATCCACGGATAGTGACATGAGAATCTCTGTAGAATATAGTTTTTGGAGTTAAGACATGGAAAAGGGATATACATACATATATGTACCAATACAACCTCGAGGCGATAGATACCTTCATGAATTTGGCAATACGATTAAGGAAGTTAGCAACACAACGCTACATCATTCTAAAATCAAGGATAAAGTGGAAATGATCGGTCTAAGTGAATTGCCAGTACAGATTTGGTTACTTCGACCCTTCAACCTGCAAATCAGTAATACACATTACACAGTAGCTGCTGAAACATGTTACTTTCAACTTACAGGTTATTATAATGTTCTCTAACGGGGGTTATCTTCAAGAGGTAGGAAGAGAGCATGGCGTTGGAAGTGTAAAGCTGGGTATCATATTGTTTATGGAGACCCCAGTTTTTCAAATCACTACACCAGTTTATTAAGGCACAAATCGAAAAATTTGGTTGTAGACTGGGAGGTGCTATACTGATCTATATGAGTGCATATTGCAGAAATGGCCATTGTACCGATCGACTTTTAATAAAACGATCATCTCCGTTCTGACGTTGGTTTCAATACACGTAATTTTATTGTTCTTGGATTATCAAAAACCAAATATGAGAAAAAAATGGAAATGCGGATGAGCTACAAGTCTTTTCCTGAATCTTCGGCGAAGAGATAGTGAATGGATTTACGTAGAGTTTTTCCTTACGCACCACAGTGCAGATGTTGTTACAGGTCTCTCGACAGGCTCTGACTCTGAATTACTCAGAAGGTTCTCTATAAATTCTTCATGTATTTTTAAATAGTATTATGTGCAGTTTAGTTACAAAATGCCTCATAAACTTTCCTAGAAATTTTCTCGCAGATTTTTCTTAAAAATTTATCCGTAAGTCGAGCTACAACGACAGTAAAACGTGTTTGTCGCTCAAACTTCATCCAAAACTTTCTTTGTAACTACCCACAAATTTACGGGGCTACACAGGCAGCCAATAGCGCCTACAGCTTACCTTAGAATTTTTAAATTTTCTTTTGCAGATTTTCCCAACAATACACAAATAGGTTTTGCTACTCAGACAACAACGCGTGCAGCAGAATGCCTTCACAATTTTCGAGCAGGCCTCCTAACAAACGTCCAAATAGCAGCGGCGACGGCTTTCCTGCTATAAATCATCAGTGATACTCTTTGTATTGTCACCAATTCACACTTTTCGCTACATTTTTTTTTTAGTCGCCTGAAGATGATTTCGGAGCATATCGGAAGTGCAAGAATAATACAAAGTTCGTCATCGGCGCCCTAGCTTCTAACTTCACAGTATCCCGATACGTCTGGTAATATATTATATGGGCACCAAAGCATGCACACTCGTACAGTCTTCTATTTACGTATATATTTAAATAAAGCACCATAGACCGTAACAGTACTTGACTCTTAGGTCTGACGCTGGCGTCCAAAAGGCGACAACGGAAAAATGGGATTTTCTCCAGAGTTATTATTTTCCCTCTATCTAATACTGACGAAAAAATTTCAAGGTACCCAACATTTTTCTCGTGGAGAAGGTGTCTTGGATACGGCGGGGACGCACTTGGGCGCTTGCCAGTATGACCACATCTGGACATGTTCATAATAGCTCTTGAGAAAATCCCGTTTTTCTCATTTTGGCCGCCAGCGTCAGAGGCCACTTTTGGACCTAAGAGTCAAGTACTGTTGAGGTCTATGAAAACACCCAAAAATTATATGGCGCTTATGAATATATTTATGGGCTTAAGGAGTCGCTTACGCTACGCACCTTCATCTGCGGCAGAGTAAGCCTCTGCGCCGGGTCCTTGTTGAGCAGGAGGGATATGACGTCCTTGAGGTCGTCCGAAATGAAAGGCTTTTCGGGGAAGGTAAGCGGCGCATTGCGGATCTTGTCGTAGAGCACCACGATGTTGTCATCCCGGAATGGCAAGTGGCCGTACACGAATGTGAAGAGCGTGATGCCCATGGCCCACATGTCCGCCGCCTGGGGGGGGCATTTCTTTTAATTAGTTACCTTAGCACAATTTTCAGCCGTCCCCAAAACTAAGTAGACGGTTTTGGCCACTGGGCCGGTGGAAATTTCTACTAGGGTAAGTAGTGAAACTAAAAGTTCTAAGGCTCCTTCAATTAGCCTACGGCAGTGAAGATCATCTCATGCGATCAGCTTTAAGTAGCCTAAAATTTAAATTTTAAGCCATTAATAAGCCCCTTCGAAGTCAGTATGAGGTGTTAAGAGCTAAGTATTACACATTTGTGGATAAACCCAAATTACATTAGGTTGTTAGGGTTCATTCGCGCTCTTCGAATCTGTTGCGAGCTCACCTCGAAGTGCAACGAGACGGGCTGCAGGTTCACAAATTAGTCTTTGTTCCACATAAGGAAAGCAAAACGTCTAAATGTTCAATTGCTTCATGTAAACAGCAGACGACTGCACAGCTATTTGACTTCACTAGTAACATTTTCTACAATCCATCTAACACGGCGGGGAACATTTTAACAACTCTTTTGGTCGATACGCAGCGGTGTTTAGGTCCAAGGACGCAACAAAATGTATCAACACTTGGAGAAACAAAAAACCAGAGTGCGAACCCGCCCCCACAGAGGAGAACCTGACCTTGCCGCTGTACTGATTCCTGTCGGTGCTGAGGGCCTCAGGAGCCATGAAGGCGGGGGTGCCCGCCGTGTTGGTGAGGAAGGCGTCGTGTCCGTCGAACTCGTTACACACGCCGAAGTCCGCGATCTGGATGTGGCCGTTGTCCCCCAGCAGGAGGTTCGAGGGCTTCAGGTCGCGGTGGATGATGCGCTGGTAGTGCACTGCACGGGCAATGTTAACGGTCGGTTGAGGGAGGGGCAGTCGCGGCCTAGCAATAGGTGTTAGTATAGGCCGGAGGGCCACGAGGGACCTGCTCTATTTATTTCTCTTTTGGGTTAAGAATCGTTTTAACGATCCTTTGAATTTTATGGTTTGACATACACGGTTAGATAGGAAATGATAAGAAATGACACACAGACACATCTGTTTCCTTGGGTATGGTCATATTTTAGCACAAATGAAATAATGTGTCACAAAAACACTGCAATAACTACCGCAAGCTAGCGTCAGACATGTTTACATCTCGCCCACACAACAAATGTTTTTCTATGGGAAAAAATAACTGGCGACCCCCATAGGAACTTAGGTTAGGTTAGGTTAAGTTAGGTAAGGCTACTATGAGGCCGCCGGTTATTTGCCGAAGAAATGGTGTCCTCTCGGTAAGTAATTGCATTCTTGATTACGTTTTGAACATTTTAGCATTTCTGGAATGACACCGTGATCTTCGAAACACTAACGCTTTTCCTTCTTCTTTTTCATAATATTTTTTCATGAATTGGAAAAAGGTTTTTGCACAAATGTTGCACCGAGCCACATTTCCACTGCAGGAAGTGGCGACAGAATGACGTGACAATGCTTTCGAACTGGCAACGGTAAACATATCCAGTGCAGGGTTCAACACCTCTGAACAAAATACCTAGATTTCTAAATAATTGCGCAATTAAGTCTTTTAGCTTCCTGATATACCTTGAAATTTGGCTTACAAATTTCGAACTGATCCATCATTTGCAGCTTCTCGTTAGTATCGCGTCCATCGTTGTGCGGGCGGCATATAAGTACGGCCGACGCCAGCTCGCGGGGCCTGTTATTGTGTATTTGTTTTGCATTATTTGTGCTGCAGTAAGACGTTTCCCAAAGAAACATATGTGTCTGGGTGTCGTTTCTTAAACATTTTCTATCTAACACTGTACGTCAAACCCTTAAATGTAGAGGATCGCTAAAACGTATCTTTACTCTCTTTTGGCTAAGCATCAGCTGTTGAAGGTGCCCGCCTTTCTTATGGCGATGACACACGCTAGTCAGAAGAACGAGTATCGTCATCTTTTTTCCGAACGTTATGTTGAACTCTCGTAAACACAGCTTTGAGCCGCCAAGAAATGGTGTAAAACTGTTCACCGTCTAATGAGTGTGCTCCGCAAGAAGCCGTTAGTTAACTTTCGGACGTCTCATTGTGTCTGGAGGGATTAATAGCTCAACATTCTTTGCAAGTCTGTGCTATTGAAATGGGCACATCAATACATTCGGACGAAACGATGACGATCCTCGTTCTTTTGACTAGCGTGTGTCGTCGCCGTAAGTCAGGACTGCGGAATCGGAGTCGGGAACTTTCGGGGGCCAGGAGTCGGAGTCACTTATTTATATTGAGGAGATTGGGCCTCCGTTTCTATAACAAGGCGATCTCACAGAAGAAGAAAGAAAGGACATATAGTTGGTCGATAGAATCGTTGAACCCATGCATGAAGGTGTTCTCACACAGGGTTGACGAGCATGGGAATGAAGAGGACAAGTACACTAAAGCATCGTCAGTAGGAGTACGAAATTGGGAGAAAACAGAGTGGGCGCGAAAGAAAGACGTCCCGAAAGCCTAGCCATGGCTAATGCAGCCTATACTGTCCCCTGGGGTCGCTGCTCCTCATAACATAGGATGGGTGAACCTAAGTAGCCTACTCTTCTGGCCCTTCCTATGTTTCTTGAGGAGAGTCGGAGTTAGATTATGGCTAGAACCAGGAGAACCAGGAGTCGGGAGCATTTTATAAAAAAAAATAGGAGTCGCTGAATTCAAACATTTCTGAGGTCTTAAGAATCGGAACGGGCACTGGCAGCACCCAGGCGTCAGAGTCGGACTTTGTCCATCCGACTCCGTGAGTCTGCTCTAATGGCATCATTGTTATTGTTAGCATATCTATTGGTGAAATTGAAAGGACTATTATACTAGTGCCAATGTTACTATTGGAAAGTTGAAATGTACCTGGGGATGACGACAAAAGTAAGCTCATAGAAAGTAAATAGTTTCAGAAGTTTGTACTTTCGGACGAAACTGCATGCTGAAATTACTTCATGAGAGGTAAATTATTGGGAAACTTAGGATGACAGCTCATTTATAAAGAGTGTACAATACTCTGCAATACAAAAGAGACTCCACTAACTTACACAAATAACGAGCGTGTAATATTTTACAACACTATGTGTGCACAGTACTTCACAATACTCACAGTACTCAACACCGAGAATCACATCACGGATGTAGATCCAGGCACGAGGCTCCGACAGAGGCGTGTCTGTAGGCACCTCCATAACTTCCCCTTTCTCCAGCAGCTCAAATACTGCACAGAATATAATCAGTAACTCCCCGTTGTACATATCTGAGTATTACTTCGCGTAGCCTTAGTCTAATGACACCTCTGTACACAAGGCGCGATGCTGTAGGTAGTTCGTAAGGTATGCAAACACCAGGCTAGCAGTCCTTGCATGCTATAGTTCCTGAGTTCGCTTTCCCGCTAGACAGGTGAATTCTTGCAATACTTGGCTTAAGGTATCACCATTTCTGGACATCAAATTCCCTGGCGGTCTTGCGGATCAGAAATGAAGATGGTCGACGGGAACGGGGGGTGCAGTTATCACATGAGCCTCCCGTCTCTAATGCCACTATTCTGATAATTTGGGGTCAAACGCAGCCGTGCGCTCTTCTGATGCATAGCGGGCACCGAGCTGCAGCACGTATCAGTGCATTTGGACTTTCGAGTTTGGATGCATGATCAAGTCATCTTAAGCTATACGTACGAGACCACCGGTACACAGCAGGACATAATGCTGTATTGCACTGCATTTACTGGTATTAAGACAGCTATGTCCAAAGCGCATAATAATATGAGTGGAGCAGCACGGTCCGCACCCTATCTAATCACTCTGAGCACAACAATACAGGTAGCTATGCCCCGAGTGGCCACAAGATACCCATGCCCTTAGCCAGTCATTATGGCCTCACTGTCCTTAGTCACGAGAGGCGCTGTGGCGCGGGTCACGCGACCGGCTCGCAGGGTGGACCCATTAACCTTCTTCAACAATGGCTGTCTAGAGAAGGGCAACCTCGAAAGAAGCTACTTAGAAAGAGGCCACCTAGGAAGAGCCTACCTACATAGAGGCGACCTAGAAAGGGATCACAAAGAAGGTAAGCTAGAGTGGGACTACCAAATAAGAGATCCAGAGAAAGAGCGACGTGACTCGGCAAGAGGAATAGTTGGATTGCTATTTCCAGAAAGTAATATCACTCTAAGGCAACGATATACAGGCTTGCAGTCACATGTTGGACCTGCTACATCCTACAAGTTTGTTCTCAATTGTGTGCCGACTCCGCTACTTCATTTTTTGTACATAATTCCCCTCCAGTAATAAGCTGGCCCACAACCTAATATTATAAGTCCCTAATATTACTACAACTTTATTTTACAGCTTTAACACACTTGTGCATATATCAGCATATTAAATATTTCTCTGTTTATACATGACACGACACACAGATAGGACACACACATGGTCACTAACACCACTATGCATAAATACACGTAGCAACGGCCCACGTATATCCCCCTCTATACTCGACATATGTATACATAGCACGTATGAAGAAGTTCCCTACAACATAGGCACGTAGCAAATACCTACGAGAAGAGCCACCACGTACCCATATAGAAATTGTCTTCGTCAGGATCGTCGAGCACCTCGACCAGCTTGACAACGTTAGGGTGGGCGAGCTTCTTCAGAATCGCAATCTCCCGGTACACGTGCTCTAGTGGGTTGTTCATGAGCCCACTGCTGCTGTGGGTGGGTCCTGGTCTGGACCCGGCCCGTGGTGGGGGCATGCGACCCTTCACTGGAGGAGAGGTGAAACTTGTATTAACGAGGGATTCGAATTTCACTGAAAGAAAAAGGGGGACCGAAAAGAACGCCATAGTGATTGGTACACCGAACTGTAGTGAACTGAAAAACCGACTTAAAAAAGTGTTATACTTACCGGGAGACCAAAAGATAATGAATTCTAATTGATAGATGAAAACATAACGACATAGTTGCTTTGAGAACCTCTATACAATCAAGTGGCATTATTAAATTAAAAAAGTAATGATTGTTGTTGCTGCGAACATGAAAATAGTGTGAAGTTTTTATAAAATAAAGGAGTGCTCGTGTAACAGAATAAATTTATGATAAGAAGCAGCGGTGCTTATGTTAGTGGGGCACGCAAAGTAGAATCCAATTAAAAAAATGATGAATTAATAATTAGTGGCAACATAACCCCATGGAATAATCGATCTCTAATTAAGTAATTACAACTGTGCAGCGTAAATTATCTGATTATATGAAAACTCATCAATAAAAAATAACAAAGTGTTTATTTAGCCGTTTAGTAGTAAATCAAATGAGCAAATCAAGCAACTTATAGATAATCGAAGGACTAATTTTCAACAAATCGATAGGAAAACAAAACAATGCAATAAAGTGCTAGAGTAAGGCTGCACTAAACATATGATGAATGTAATACAATAAAAATGAAATACTAAATAACTATCACAAAAATTGAATATATGAACTCTTTCTTTCATACCGATACACACAGTAGCGAGCATTACTTAAGGGACAGTAAAATACTTACTGAACCTTTATTACAGAACCAACTGGTTGAAAATTAACACAATTCTAGATACAGTACTTATATTGTATGTATCGTGACGAAATTTCACAACATTACAAAACATGGTTACGAAATAAGCAGAAGTGGAATAAAGATATCATATCTTCCTTCGGGGCAAAAGTTATCGGACGCCAGCAAAAAATATTGAAATGTGATTATCTTTCACCCACCTTAGCTGTAGAACAATTTTTGCAAGTATTAATAAATAGTAAACCTTCCATTGTTCTATATAAGCTCATGGCATCGTTTGCTGCAGGTTAATTTCTTAATTTTCTACAAAACTGAGGAGATTCAACTCATCCGCAAAAATTTCCTGTAATGTATCCTGATTTCTGGCTTGAGCACGTTCTCTAGTGATCGTTAACACGTTTTCTTTTTCGATTGGATTGAGATCAGGGTTTTGGGATGGCGAATTCATGACTGCTATCTCTTCATCCTTTAAAAAGGTGGCAACGGTCTTAGCTTTGTGGCAGAGAGCACGAAATGGATGGCTGCATAGTTGCAGTCCTTACAGATGGGAGTGCATGCTGGCGACGTAGCTCTTCATATACTGCCAGATTTACTATATCATGCAGACGAACAAGTGGACCTGGACCGGCAGTAGAAATGACCTCCCCACACCATGGCGCTACCTTCTCCGTACTTCACAGTTTTCTTGTCGCACTTTGGAGATATCCTTTCACTTACTTTACGCTAACATACTTTTTTCCATCAGAATCAATCAAATCGAAGTTGTATTCGACGCCAAAATGTATACTGTAGCCCACGGTGCATCCGACCACACGACCTGTTCTTGAGCAATCTGTAAGCCCAGTTGTTTATTTTCTTGAAAATCAGAGATTTTGAAGCAGGAAGACGTGCAAGCAAACCAGCTGGCTTGAATCGCCGTAAACCGATTATCTTGCAGCCAGAAAATTCTACCTTCTCACGAGTAATTTCAGCTGCGGACGTAAGACAGTCTTTCATGCCCTGTTTCACTATGGTTCAGTCTTCTCTCGGAGGGGTTTTTGGAGGTCTGCCGATTTTGGCAATGTTTTAACGTTTCTTTCCTGCCTTCATCTGGCTATGACAAGTTGTACGATACTACAAGATCTTCCAATAACATCAGAAAACTACGACAGTGATTTCCCATCTTTGTGGAGAGACAAAATGAGGTTTTTTTTCAGCTTCAGACATTGGTCAACGCTTTGTTCCAATAATACAGAAGCTTCAGCTTTGCAATTCGTCAAAAATTATTTCATAGGGGAAGTCTTTAAAGTGCTTAACAATATCGTAATATGGCCATCACTACGGGTTACTATGGCATTTCTGATGGATTCCCTTAACTTTTGCATCGAGGAAAATAGTAATATTTGCAATCTAGGCCTATTTCTGTTGAGTTCGTTACTATACTTTATAGTATTTTAAATTTTTACCACGATTCAAACAAAATATGCATCTAGAATTATGTTAATTTTCAAGCCTTTTGATTAAGCATGTCATTAGTAACTAGAGCACTGTGAGAGCGCATACCTCCGCCAAGCGAAGCAACGGTAGCAAAAAATTCAAATTGGCTCTGAACCCATATTTTTTTTGTATAAACTCCAAAGTCTAATCATTTGTGCCTTTGGATAGTAGTAACAGCTTGTGTAATTTTCTTGAAGATCCGCTCATAGCTTTTTGAGTTATACTGCTAACAAACGTTATGACAAACATGAGTCAAACATACAAAAGAAAAAAAAAACGATTCGCAACAAAATTTAACCATTCATGTCTTTCAACATTACCAACAACCCCTATAAATTTCAAAAAGATGCATTCATTATTTTTTGAGGTATTTTGCTAACAAGCATAAAATTAAAAAACAGTGACGAACGAACAAACGAATCATTACCGAAATTTGGTCATTTACTCTTTGTTATATCCCTTACAACTCATGTTAATTTCATAAAAATCCATCCATAACTTTTTGAGATACGGCATTGAGAAAAATGAGGCAGACAAACAAACAAACAAACAGATGGACATATCTTCATCAAAAGTTAATCATCTGTTCCTCCCAACATACCTAAAAATCCCTGAAAATTTCGTCTAAATCGGTTCATAACTTTTGAGTTATCTTGGTGACAGACAGAAGACAGACACACAGACAGAAGACAGACAGACAGACAGACAGAAAGACAGACAGACAGAAAGACAGACAGACAGAAAGACAGACAGACAGACAAACACGACGAAAACAAAGCCTCATTGGCGGAGGTAATAAAGGATCAATAATTAAGTGCTTTACTGCCTTTAAACGTATGTTCGCTACTGTGTATGTTACACTTCAGATAGGGCTAGTCCTACGGGAGACCCAAAGTGATTCATGAAAGAAAAGGGTAAAATATCAGTACGGCACTGTAACATAACAGCAGGCAGCAGTGGCCGAGCCGCAACAATGCTATTCGTACGGACAGATAAGGCACCGAAGGCAGCAATAGTATACGTACGTACCTGCTGTTGATGAAGAGGCTTTAGTGGGCTACTGACTTACCGGGAGTGGGGGTAGAGTGGGCAGCCCTAAGTGGGGGTCTGCGGAGCAATCGGGGGCTGAGAGACCGCGTATGGGGGAGCGCAGCCCCACCCGACATGCTACGGTGGGCTGTGGGGCAGTGGGGGAGCAGGTGAGACGGGTGGGGGAGAGTGAGACAGGTGGG
>LQNS02276930.1:6190730-6205533 GCA_001587735.2 Parhyale hawaiensis | reverse complement strand
ACAGGTGGGGGAGAGTGGGAGACAGGTGGGGGAGAGTGGGAGACAGGTGGGGGAGAGTGGGAGACAGGTGGGGGAGAGTGGGAGACAGGTGGGGAGAGTGGGAGACAGGTGGGGAGAGTGGGAGACAGGTGGGGAGAGTGGGAGACAGGTGGGGAAGAGGGTGAGACAGGTGGGGAGAGTGGGAGACAGGTGGGGAGAGTGGGAGACAGGTGGGGAGAGTGGGAGACAGGTGGGGAGAGTGGGAGACAGGTGGGGAATAGGGTGAGACAGGTGGGGAAGAGGGTGAGACAGGTGGGAAAGAGGGTGAGACAGGGGGGGAGAGGGTGAGACAGGTAGAAAGAGTGGGAGACAGGCGGGGGAGAGGGTGAGACAGGTGGGGGAGAGGGTGAGACAGGTGGGGGAGAGGGTGAGACAGGTGGGGAGAGTTGGAGACATGTGGGGAGAGGGGAAGACAGGTGGGGGAGAAGGTGAGATAGGTGGTTGAGATAGTGAGACAAGTAGTGGCCGGGTAATAGGACCAAATACAAGTTTTTGAGGGCATGTTCTGGCTCGACCTACTTTTGGTTTCCCAGGTCCCGCCCACGTCCGGTTCGCCCCCCTCCCCGCGAAGGGAGCCGCGAAGGTAGGTTACCCTCAAGAACTAGTATTTGGTCGCATTACCCACTACTGAGACAGGTGAGGGAGAGGGGGAGAGTGGTAGGGAGGTACCACGTATTCATATCTACAAACACAAAATACAAACAAAGCAATGCAAGCAAAGGATAAAACCACCATAGACAAATTGGCTGAAACATTACGGCAAAAAAAAAATAAAATAAAATTATACACAGTGCAAAAAGCTGTTCCTCATATAAAAAAAATTCTAGACAGGTGGGCAGTTTTAAATCAGCCAATCCCTTTCTCTGGCGCCATTTTGATCTTAGAGTTGGGCAGCAGTATAGCCCACCTTTGGTGTTAGACACTAACGAGCAAAACAGAATGACATCGCTTAAGATACCGTATAGCTACAGCCAGCCATTTTAAGCATTACTAATCTAAGCGATATTTTTTGCTACTACGCAGACTTCTGCTACAATTTGCTATTTCAGGGGTAACTATGCACGTACATATACAAATACCGCGCTACATGCATGCAAACACATATTGGCTGTAACATATGCTACAACTGGGCTATGAAGATAAGGAAACTAGGCCCGAGAAGCGAGGGGATAAGAGCATTACTGGCGACGCTTGAACATGGAAGTGTCCAGGCACGCTACCGATGGTTACACCCGTCCAGTTTTACGAAGAGAAACTCAGCCGATTTTTCGGATAAATAACGCTGCGTTCTTATGCTGCGGCAAGGACTCCGACGCAAGTCCCACTTTGCATAATGTACATCAGTTATACAACGAATCAAGGGGATTATGACACTATTAGCTGGCGCTGCAGAAGATGCAATTCAAATTGGTGCTGTTTCAAATAATTGCTTTATAAATATGCCCATAAATATTTCAGCTGCCCCATAAGAGAATTTTCGTTCTTAGCTGGGCCAGGTCCTAATATCAAAAAGTTTTATGGTTTCATGTTTTAGTCTGGTACTATTCAGAGAACTATAAAGCTCTACAGGAATATGCGCTATACTAATACAATCAGGGTTCGCCAAAAAAAGGCCTCTTGGTACTTTTTATCGGTTTTACCAATTTGATAACTTTCAACCTGGTAAAACCCTGGTAAAATCCTGTTAGGTGGTAACACCTGGTAAAACAAAATATATGAATAAAACCATGTAAATACATTGATATTCATCAATTGGCATGCACCTAAGTTGTAACTAGTAGGTGAACAAGCCGTAACAAAGGCACGATGCCTATTGATCAAATATAATTTATATCAGGGTGTCTACTAAGATTTCAGAATTCAATTTCATTACTTTTCATTACGTTAGAGATATAAATTTAATTACCTTACCTTTCTAAATTAAATTTGATTTGTTTCTGCCTATTACACGTCCACACAGGATTACAAGTACGTGTCTTTTAGTTCAAATATAGGCCATGTACAATCAGATACATATTACAGGCATTCACAAATAAAAGCAACTAAGTTAAACTTTTTAACTGTCCGACTGCAACTAAAAATTTCATTACCTGTCCCCCCCCCCCATTTGTTTACTTTTCATGACTTTTTTCATTACCTTGCATATTTAATTGCTTTCATTACACTGGAGACACCCTGTATGTATAAATACATGACATAATTTTGTTTTACAATTTTCATGCAATTAACAGCTGTACTGAGAGACTACAGAGTGTAGCTGATAGTCACATAGCTGACACAAGCCCAAGAATATTAAACTAGAATATCGCCTACCTATATGATGGCTTTATTGGCATATATGAAGATGTGAATAGGAGTCTTTTAAATAATGATCACATTTTCCGAATTTCTACGTAATTGTTACTATCTGCCAGTATCTGGTAGCTATATGCTGTCAGCCAATCAAACTTCACTACTTCAGTCTAGATCACGTATAAATTAGAATACTTAATGAATAATAATGCAGTGCCTCTACGACCTTTGTGTTCTTGCATTATCTTTCCCTATGAGCCACAGGTTACGTGGTAGGTAACGCTGGTGCCAACTACTCTCAAGTGCCGTCAGAATGGTCTGGTGCCGCCGTGTCCATGTATGGCGTGATTGGTGTATGCTTGGAAGTGTGATTAATATTTATTTATCATGATTTATGAATGGTAATACAAGCCCCGCCCCAAGGTGCCACCGTGAAGAGAATGACTGAATGATGCAATGCTGTGGCGATAGTGCATCATCTTTTCCACACGCGCTCCGCACCGCGTGGGTTCAAATTACTGTCATGGTGTCAAGTAGCTGGTGGCATTGGGGGATTTTTGTCAGTTGACATTATTCCTACTTGGTGACTGGTGCTGGATGTGTCACCGAGTGTATCTCATGCCAGTGTGAGTACGGCATAGTGATAATTTATTCACCACAAATCACAATTGCTGTACTGCGGTATTTGTTAGGATAGATGATTTTATATTAGGTGATAAATTGTTAGCCATCGGGCTGAATCATCGAATGGCTCTTGTCATTGCTCGTATCGGTCTGTCTGTCACACACTTTTATTACATAGCAAAGGCAAGCGACTTGATAACTGCATGCTCAGCTACCCATATGCTGAGCAAAGTTTAACTAAGAAGATTCTGTTTCGGAATTTTATTAAGGACTCAAAAAATATTTCATCGCATAGCCTAGGTGGTGTGCGACCAGTTTAAAATAAATGCTATAGAAACTCTACTACATAGGGCATATCATTTATCCTCCTCGTATCTAGCGTTCTCCGAATCTTTTTTAAGAATAAAGGCTACCCACACCACCTTCTAGATCACTACTGCAAACTATTCCTTGACAAATTGTTCGATCCCGGTATTGCTAAACCTACCGTTCGCAAATTAGATTTTTTCCATGCCCTCCCATACTATAGCAAGGCTACTATCGATAAAATCAATTCCCTGAAAGTTTTCCTCTCCGAGGCCTACCCGCACATAAACCTTAGGTTCTCTTACAAAAATACGTTTACGTTAGGATCCTATTTTAAATTCAAAGATAAACCTCCCACAAACCTCTGTCCAGTGTTGTTTACGTCTTTTCTTGAACGAGCGGCTCAGCTCTGTACTACGGCAGCACTGGACAGCATTTCAAAGCCCGCGTTGACCAACATTTAGGTATATCAAGCAGAACTGGTTTACCAGTAGCAAAACCTGCACATTCAGCTCCCCGTCTCCATGCAGAGCAAAATAACAATCCCATTAGCACGAAAAACTTCTCTACAATAACTTATTCTAATCCAATAGAACTCAGAACTCTGGGATCACTATATATTCATAAAGTAAAACCTAGCCTCAACATAATGTCTTCAGCCGTGCCACTCCTCACGATCCATGATTGACACTTTTGCCTCCGACTGTGCTTGCCCGCGTCCCTCCGCTTCCCATGCCGTCCGCCACTTATATAGGGACCCCCGTTGCGAGCTGCGGTCATTTGCCTTTTGGTTCTCTCCGGGCAAACACTGTCCTTAGTTCACTCAATTCATTGGGAGAATGGCTTGATAGCTTCTGTTGTTTTTTGGATAATATTGTTCTTTACATGTTTAGCTCCTTCATACAGAAGGAAATTTACTGTATTTTTCTCGACTTTGTTTTTACTTTTGATTTTGATGGTTGACTTAGAATTTATTGGAACTTGGCTGCTAATCATAGGCCTCCAGTCCTGTTATATGTTCCGTGGGGGCCAGTGTCTTCTACTGATATAGCTACGTAAATTTATTATTACCCTACTAAATAGTACCGTAGACACTGTTGGGGAGCATATGTGAACAAATAATCACTGTGCTATGCCCTGCTCACACTACAGTTTAAGAGTGAAATATCAACGATGGTTAATTGATTAGTGTTCATTTTATAGATACAATTACTAGCATGGTGCTTCATTTGGCCTTGAAACCACTATTGTTTGCACTTTAAAACTTAGATAACATTTTCCATGGTTAAAACATAGCTACTTATTAATGTTGGCCTGTTGCCAAGCTATTGGCTTTCCTTTGTTGCATAACCTTTAATTTTAATTGGAATTTCAAACAGAAATCAGTAATAGTTACAATAATGAACATGATGGAATTGGGAATGGTAACACAGTTGGCCCTCAGGGCACTAATCTTTGGAGTTTGACTTATTCCACAAAATAATTATGCCGGTAGCTCATTTAAAAATCAGGCCAGTTGAGGAGACAGGCTGAGATTACAATCACTGTGAGCTTAAATTAAGTAAGTGCAGCCGTGCAGCCTGTGCCTCCAATTGATTTATTGGCTTTATCTGTAGTTCTAGAAGGTTTACCAGGGCATTTTAGGGTGTTACCAGGGTTTTTGACGATTGTTTTTGTCGGTTTTACCAGGTAGGTTTAACGAGGGTTTTACGAGTCCTGGTAAAATCTCCTTGCACACTCTGAAAACAATCGGTAGAGCGTTGTTTCGGGGAGATAGACAGAATTTGTTCATGAATACAATTGGCGTCTTTGTAGGAACCCACAACCCGCAGCACAGCACAACTTCAAATACAAGACTCGAACAGGTACTGAGCCCCCAGTCCTGAACAGGCACTTTTCTCGGGCCTCGGACACACACACACACACACACACACACATCATTGCATGTTGCCCAGACTGCACCGCTTCCGCTTCTCAGCAGGGTGCCGTAGATATGAGCTCTGCGATGCTCCACTTGAAATATCATGTAAAATATTTCTCCTAAATTCCTAAATTTTTGCGAGAAACCTGGTGTTATTCCATGTTTGGTAACGGAGATTGTGGGAATTTTTAATTTGCTAACATGTATTGAGCCTTCGGCGTCCACGGGGATCATAGCGTTCCGTTTAAAGAATGCTTTATTGCGATGGAATTTTTTTCCTAAAGAATATGAAGGGGTTGAGGCAGGATATCTTAACCAAAGGGGTTCATCCCCAGTAGTAGTGTGGTGAAGTCAGTTACTTAACTCTATGCCACGAGGTCGGACGTTCTATTCTTAGCCCGGAAGGAAATCTTACGGATCGGCAATGTAGCGCCAGCATAAAATTTCCGCTGCTCATAATCCAGTAGGGAGGCACTGGCCTAACCAAGTACGGGAACGGTTAAGGGGGGTCGCATTTATCAAGAGCCTTTAGTTTTTTCAAAGTCCAAACTCAGACAATCTGGTCGACTGTAACCGTACACTGTACTGGAGTCTTAATTAAGGGGATTTATCTGACGCACGAAGCCATGGTAACATTATGATATTTATTCTTGGATTCGTTGGCTTTATAGTTAGTAGATTAGAATAATTCGCTTGCCTGCTGCATCCCTTAATACAATACATCATTTTAGCTCCGCGAAATAACATTTTAAAAGTTAAATGATCTGCAGTTACCGGTGGTGTTTTTAACATAAATCCCCCATTATGAATGTTAAATTATTAAAATCCCCCATTATGAATGTTAAATTATTAATTTTCAGCAGGCATATAATTAAATTATTAATATGTCTTTCCTTAAATGTAACTGTGTTACTGTAAATCATCAGTATAAATACCCCAGCCTTTTCATTCTACAAAAATCATCACTTTTTAAATGCAGGAAGACGCATTAGAAATTTCAGGATAAGGAGCATAAAACGATAATCCTCATCATAAATCACACTGGTTACCTTCCTATCATATTTTAATACTTGGTCTACGTGTTTTGACTTAGACGTGCTTTGCAGATATGTATGAAGAGTTCTAATAAACGGCTGTATGCCCATGTCCCCGAAGATGAGAAGCTCGACATCTAACGACCTAACTCGACCATATTCGTCCGCTAGCTGTCTATTGTCTTGAGATTATTCCTTGCAAGCTCAAGCGATCAATAAAAAAGTATAAATATAAAAGTATAAGTAGCCGAAATGTACGCGATAAAATGGGATTGGGCATGGGTAGCGTACAGGAAGTAATACTGTATATTACTATTGTTGTTGTTATTAATTTATTATAATTATTATTGTCATGAGATGGCCTTGTTTCAAATACTGAAGAATATGACGAGAAGCACAATTAAAAATTCGGTTACCCACTACGCGCGTTTCGCCGTACCTCGGCTCATCAGGTGGGTGGTCGAAGATGGTCGAATTTGAAGACGATAAGATTTGCCGAAAATTTTGGCGTCTATATGCTGTAGTTGAAGTCGACGCAGCGGATAACGTGTCAAAATTGAAGAAACATTTTCTTGTTTGAAAATTATACAGCTTTGGATAACTCCATATCGTAGCTGCATCTTAGTGTGATGTTGTGCCAAAATTTTCGAAAAATCTTAACGCCCCTCTTTTTGAAACGCTCGCTAAGCCACAGCGGCCCTACGCCAATGACTTATTTTAGCTACTGTGGTTGGGTTTACATGCAGCAGCCCAATTGGCTTTCTGCATTTTAATTGTGTATTTTAAACGGTTATGTCACGAAGCAGACCCCTGCTACAGATCAGCAGTGTATGTGGAGTATGGGGCGGTCTCAAGAGCAGTCGACTTGTGACCAAAGGCTGAACTTCACTCCAAAGTGATGAATCGAACGCTCAGGACTGAAACTCTAGACAACAAAGGCTAATCCTAATATAATAAAACGCTTCGTGCATTATTTATTTCGTGTCCACTCTTAAGGAAAAAGACGAAAAATAGGCCAGGTTGCAGATTCGGTAATTAAGTTACTTTTTCTCATAGAGATCGATGACCAGGTTGCAGAAGATGGCGAAAGTGGGATTCTTATTCCTTTAACTGAGAGCACTTTTTGCTTGAAACACTTCTTGAAATCGAAACTATATAAATGAGGCTTCTGGAGTCAGATTTTGTAACTTTTTTTCTTCCAGGTCACGACGCATAAATTCGGCAGATGGTCAACGAAGCACTCTGGAGGTGATAATCTTTCACAGGCAGTAGGCAATTATTTCTTCTAGCTTACTGTCTTTCTTATTTAACGGAGCATAGGCCAAAATTTCAGCACTTCAAATGAAGCAGACATTTGAGTTGTAAAGACGGTATCAACGATACCATTGCTACGGAGCGCTCAAACTATACAGTATAAAAGCTGATTGCGTACCTGGAGTAGCATTCCAGTTTATTGGAGAGTTTCACTCAATATTTTACTTCTGCCTGTCAATATAGAAGACCTAAGGATGAGAACATGCGAAAGATCAATGAAGAAAAGGAAGAAGCAAGTCAGAGAAGAAAAAATTCCGCACCGGCCTATAGGTATTAGGCAAACATATCGATTACTGCGCGAATTTTTTCACGAACGGGTCCACTAGTCAATTTAGATTCTCTCTACAGAAGTAGGCAAATGTAATATACATTATTTATGCAAAAAAAAAAATAATAATAAATTGCGTGCAACTAAGAGCAAAACTTATTGAACGTTGACGTAAAGCATATATTATGTACATGTGTAAGCTCAACTCGATTTTAGCAGAAATTAGAAGGCCTCGTGGCGTGAAACCATCACCCGCGGTGGGAGCAAATTCAACTAAGTCATTTTTGATGGTCAGCTAAGCCTAATTTCCCATATGAATACTGTGTCCAACAAGGTTAGGACAGAGTGGCCCATTCAGATATCTTAATAATAAAATAGGAAAAATAGAAGGCCTCGAGGCAAACCACGATCTGAAGCGGTGGAGGCAAATTCAACGCCGCCATCTTTGATGGCAAGCTAGGCCTAGTTTTTTGGCATGGGTCACATCTAGGTCAACCCACCAAACACACTGCAAAAAATTATGAACATTGCTCAACTCCTTCGACCACTTTTTGGGTGGACAGACATATATGCATATATTTACAAATATATTTATATGCAAATATATATATATATACTTAAAACTTCAACGAAAACATTATCACCTCTCTCACTTCGTTCGTGGGTGATAAACATTGCACCGTTACGGCCGGGTCCCACGTTAGTCTCTTGCCTTACGTTCACACTTCAAAACCCCCAAATAAACATTCACCGTGTCCCTACCAATACAACCGTGTCTACAATAAAAGATCTGCTACGATATTCGGAGCAGAGTCAGTTTGCTTTGCAAGCGTCACTGATAAAGCTTCAGATTTCTCTGTTAATGTGCAGTCAATTAGCGCTGAGAAAGCTGCTAACTTTTCTGAAGTGTAAACAAACACAGCAACACATTCGAACGCTGCATTTGATCTATGAACGTAGGACCAAAGGCCAACGTGTGAACCGGCCTTTGGGCATCGAGACAGCCAATGTGGGCCACGGCTGAGTAGTCGGCTTCTGCACAGCAAGTGTAGCACTAGAGGAGACGCGACGAACTAGGCTACTTGAATTAAATACACTACATCCATTACAGAGTGAAGGTTACAGTAAATAGCCCACTAAGCACTCAAATTACGTACTGCAAGTAGCCCAATATAGGCCTTTCCAACTCGCAAATTACTGGTACAATACGTATGAATATTATTACATAAGTATCAGCGTGAACAACAAATAATACCGTGAGTAGCGCTACACAAAAAAGGGAATATGCAAACGAGCGAACAGATGCTAAATTAGAACGCCTCGCGGCGTAAGACTATCACCCGCGGTGGGTGTAAATTTCATCGCCATCATTTTTTTATGGCCAGCTAATCCTATTTTGTCTTCTCGCATGTGTGACATCGAGGACAGCCCACCGGACTCCCTGCAAAAAATCATGAACATACCTCAACTCCTTCGACCACTTATTGGGAGGACAGAAAAATATATATACAATATATAGATAGATACTTAAATCTTCAACGAAAACATTATCACCCCTCTCACTTTGTTCACGGGTGATAATAAACGAATAGTAAACAATACATCTAAAATAACATACAGGTATAACAAGCATGCTTAATATACACATAGTGCATACAACAATTCACGTCTACAATAAGAAATAATTCACGTAAACTTACCTGCCTCCAGCCGACACTCCGGTTGTCATTAGATATGGGTCGTACAGGGACGTTTTAATTCGCCCTCTTGGTTCGAAATAATCTAATACACTCCGGTTGTCATTAAATATGGGTCGTACAGGGACGTTGTAATTCGTCCTCATGATTCGAAATAATCTGATAACAATGAGCATTCTAACTTATCCGAAACTTCAGTTCGCTACGCCACTCACGGCTCGAGTTTTAGTAAAAATGCAAAGCGCTTACACTTGCTACGGCCCGAAACGCGATAGAAAATACGAATAGAACGTTCGATACGCAAGTTTTGAGTGAGGTACAGCCGAACGAATTAGACGAAACAACCAAGAGGGCGAATGGAACACGCTGACCGACTTCTGCACCACATTTGGAACATATACAGCGTCACGGGAATACTATTACCTATTCTTAGAATGAGAGTGTTAAAATGGGATCTTTGAGGCAGTGGAGGAGAGGTGCAGGCGGTGCTGCTGTCTCTGAACTCTTCAACCGCTCGCATCAAAATAAATAAATAAATAAATTTCTAAAAAACCCCTGTCTCGTGAGTAAGTTCCGGGATAAGAGGAGCTGAAAAGTTCCCGGTTTACATCACAGCTACCGACGGTATTTGTAGATACCATGATTAGTAGTACTCCCTTCAGCTGTTTCCATATCACTAGACTCCATAATTATGTAGTTATCCCTTAATACTGAAAATATTTCTAGAAACCGTTAATTTACCATATTCGATACCGACAGTGTCTCCAGATACCTTTATTTTTGCTTATAACAAAGTTGACAGCATCTAGCTACAGCACACACTCAGAAGTTTGTGATAATTTCTATGTCTCCCCTACGAATACGAGTAATAACGATTTTTAAGAATACATTCGACGAGAACATAGACACTGCGATAAGAAGGGAGATTCCAGAAAAAGGTTGTGTTGTGCAATGACAGAACTGTTGCCTATAGATACCTTTATTTGGAAGGCAGAATAGCTTTGATAACGTATCTAAAACTCATGATAAATCCAGCCCGCCAGTATACCTACTGTCCGATATTATTCCTTGCCCCCTTCACTTTAACGTCGATTTAATGATCATTACTTTTACTGTTTGTCAGAGTAACGTCCAAACATGTTTGAAAATACATAAATACGAGGGGCCAGTGATGAAGTCCAAAACCAGCTTCTTATCACTGTCGATATATTTGTCACCTTTTTAGTTGCTATAGCATGACTTTCAGATACGTATTTCATCACTACTCGTGGCCAGCAACAACAAACAGGGTTCCCAGCATTTGAAGAAAATAAAATTCCAGGACAATTCCTTGATAAAAATACAATATTCCAGGATGAAAACGGACTACACATTTCCAACCCACACAAGAAACCCGAGTTAATTACAGTACTAAACTTAATTTCCTGAGAGGTGGACTGATAGCACTTGCTTAATATGAATATAGGAAAGTATCACATAGGAATAAAATGGCCTGGAGCATTGAAGGTTCTTTCACCATGCTAATCTTATTGCAATTTACAAATTTTTCCATTGTAATTGATCCAAGTAAAGATGATTATAGGCTGTAGAGCGAAGATACAGGCAGGTAGCTATATCTCATTACTAGAGAAATCACTTGGAAGGCAAGGTGTGCATTAGTACTTCAGCTTTTATATAATACTGTTAACTTAGGCCACATTATGGTGTAAAAGGAGAAAAAGCTTCAGAGGCAAGTGGGCACTACCCCCTCTTGGCTATTCAGGGTACCACAATCACATATCGGTAAGTACACTAAAAAGACATCATAGACAAGGACTTTTTTTTTGTATCAGGCCCTGAAATAAAAGTTTGCATCTTTGGATTATCAAATTCCATGATTTTTCCAGGATTTGAGAAGACTTACAAAAATTTTGTCTGAAATTCCACGACTTTTCCCTGATTTTAAGTTCTCTTTTCGTTTTCTTTGATTTTTCCAGAATTCCCAGGTATGGCTGGAAACCCTGACAAAAAAAAATACCATGCCCCAGTATGGGGCTTTCCATTACGTCATGCGTACCTTAAGGGCTATGGAACCAATGTCTAGAAAACGTAGGCAGAAAATATGATGGTGAGAGAAAATACTTTATATTTTAGATTTTTTCACGCACGCCGCTTGGTCAATCCGCCTAATCGTCAAAGAAATCTAGGAACTGTACAGCACCCTAACCCATGTCTTACACAGGGTTGAGGATGGTGATGGAATTGTAATGAGGAATTTCATTAGGTTATAAAGAAAGTGCATGAGAGAGTCAGGTAATTATGTACGTAAGAGAACAGATGTAAAAACTTATAAATAAAACAGTTGAAATTTGTGAAAACTTATACAAAAGAGAAAAAGACTTAGGGATGGGCGGCCGCTCTTAAAACAACGAAAAAACTGATGAATATACTCGCTTAAAACAACGAAAAAACTGATGAATATACTCGTGAAAAAATAAAAGGTTGATATAAACTGATGAAAGTAAGCTCAAATACAATACTCACCAAAGCATCCTTTCCGTTTCATTAACTTCTTCTTAGAGAGTATCTTCATCGCCTGTAAAATATAAAAAAAGAAACAAAAGAATGACTATACGTATTATATAGGTAATTTATTAAAAAATTATAAGATTAAGTACATACCATATAAATTATAAGAAATCCTAATGCATAAGACCTCTTTTCCCCGATAATTCCAAACAATAATTGGGCCAGCAACTGTATGATGGACGTGAGTGGAGAAAAATGCACAAATCAACATTTTAAGTAAAGACAAGGTCGTCCAAAAATCCGCAGCTTGCGCCTAGTTCATCCTCCTGTCGCCGCCCTCGAAGCTATTAGAGCCCAGGCTTATCCCAGAAAAACAATATCTTATCAATTTTGACGTTGGCTTCTGTTGCATACTTATTTACGGGCCTGGGTTGTTCTAGTGATACTAGATCAAGTGCAGAGATAGTGGTCAATAGGGTGTATGGGTCACAGTGTGATGCAACTCGGTGGCGAAGAATACCTTCCTACGGGGAGAAATACATCATTTTGATTTGATTATCCTCGCCTTCAACAATACTTGTAGGCGCCTCACAAACTGATTTATTAGTTTAACTTTCTGGGACGGCTCGGAATTATGTTGAGGAGCAGTTCTTTTGATGCTAAAAATGTACCAAAGTCCAACAGTCGCAATCTGTCACGTTACCAACTATATCAGTCAATAAACTATTAATGAGCTGTTGTGTTGCCATATTGGACACAGTGTAGCACTTACGTAATGCGTGTCGTCCTCTTCGTTGTAAGCGAGCTTTACGATCCCGTACGATCCCTGTGTGATAAAAGATAAACGAATTAGTTCTTGCGATACAATAAATATACGCCAATCAACCAAGCTCCGAGAATAAAATTATATAAATAAATACATAAAAAAATATAGAAAAAAAATACACGGCAGTTTTATATTGCTGACTCTTATTTGTAGAATATATACACCGGGAGTCAGTGTCTTTAGTTGCGCGCCAGTTAAACTCCTCACGGCGAATTGCAAAAAAAAAAAAAAAAATACTTTTGTCCAAGTTGCGGGTGCGTGTTAGATCCAGTTTTCACTAGGTAAGAAATGCTATTCAATTCTAACTTATATGCGTACAAAGCAGCGTATCTATAACACAAAGGAAACTTTAATAACAATGAAAAACAGCTAAGAAATTCCAGCTTTTAATTCTCAATGAACAAGAGAAGTACTGTGAGACGTCGGTATCATTTACAGGTTAATGTGTAACATATCAAGTAAAATTTGTTTATTATTTCTGAAATACAAGTTTCAAAACCGAAATCAATTTGTCTTAAATTGGAGGAAATTTAGTTTCTGACAAACTGAACTTCGGTTTTGAAAAGCTAAGTTTTTACACATAACAAAGCGAATTCCACAGCGACAAACTGCAAAATATTATCCGACTTGCTCCTAAGACAAGAAGAAAACAAGATACACTAACCTGCCCGATGGCCTCCTTGAGCTTGTACTGATTAAGTTGAGTGTACTCGCCGTTGGTCTCAATGGACACTCTGCTGCACTCCTTCAGGGGCCTTCTTCTTAGTCCCGGAGAAGAAGAAGGTGACCCGTAGGGTGAGAAGGGAACGTTGGGGTAGATGGGTTTATCGCCCATCAGGCCCCCGTTTTTGCTTTGGATGAGTTTGGCGATGTGGGTTCCTCTTCTTTCCGACACGGACGCTTCAGTGCTGTGAGATCGTTTGCCTTCCTCGCTGTTCCGGTTATGACTGCCTCTGATATTCGCCAAACTCCCTTGCTCCACCAACGAATTGACGCGCGACAGTTGCCGNCTCTTCTTTCCGACACGGACGCTTCAGTGCTGTGAGATCGTTTGCCTTCCTCGCTGTTCCGGTTATGACTGCCTCTGATATTCGCCAAACTCCCTTGCTCCACCAACGAATTGACGCGCGACAGTTGCCGCAGTTCGTCACAAACTGTGGATCCTTTCTCAGAGGGATCCGCCCCCGCTGTGGTGAGGGGCTTGTCCTCATCAATTGACTTCAGTGGTTCGGAGGCTCTAGCAGCATCAGCGTCTACTGATCTGACTTGTCTCTGGCTTTCTTTGGTTTCGTCAACAGGTGACACCTGTTGGGCAGTTTCTTCTTTGGTTCCATCACCAAACACTGGAATGTCTCCGCTCTGCTTTCCATTGCTACAATCAACATCTACTACATCACGGTTATCCTTACGACTTACCCTACTATCACTATCATCCCTGATAACATTAGCAGCAGTCCCTACACTAGTATCACTTCCTCCACCGCCACTTTCCTCTTCAACATCAACTATAAGTAAAGTTTCTACATTCCTAGCAACTGATCCACTGTCTGCTCCCCGTTCATCTCCTCGTCTGTCACCCTCAACAAGGCTAGCATCTCCTACCCATNACACTAGTATCACTTCCTCCAACGCCACTTTCCTCTTCAACATCAACTATAAGTAAAGTTTCTACATTCCTAGCAACTGATCCACTGTCTGCTCCCCGTTCATCTCCTCGTCTGTCACCCTCAACAAGGCTAGCATTTCCTACCCATGTGTTCTGAGGTTTGCTTGACGAGTTCATAGGGATCTCTGGGGAGGGTACGATGGTCCCCTCTGGGGATTTGCCTGCTGGAGGAGGTGACGGGACATTCCCTGTGAAAGGGACGTGTCCCTGAGGTAAGGCCATGTGGGCAGAGGGTGGGTGACACCCGTGAGCGTCCTTTGGACCGAAACCCCCAGCTGAGGCTCTTCGGGCATCGCCGCCAGCAGAGG
>LQNS02276930.1:6176322-6189309 GCA_001587735.2 Parhyale hawaiensis | reverse complement strand
ACATTCCCTGTGAAAGGGACGTGTCCCTGAGGTAAGGCCATGTGGGCAGAGGGTGGGTGACACCCGTGAGCGTCCTTTGGACCGAAACCCCCAGCTGAGGCTCTTCGGGCATCGCCGCCAGCAGAGGCGCCGCTCACTAAATTGCTCGACGATTTGGAAGACACCAAAAGAGTTATTTGGTCTTTAGGGTGTTCGCTTTCGTCGAAACAACTTTGCCTGGGAAACAAAGAAAATAACATCGTCACTTGTGGCATGTATGAGGGAACAAATACGCTAAAAATCTACGCAAATATACTAAAAATATACATAAACACATACACAAACATTACAAATAAGTAGAAAAATACGAGTCACAAGACATCCGTTCGTACTTTTTGTTATCTTGGTACCGCGACGATGGAATAACGACAACAGTTCGGAGAGAGCCGGGGCCTAGGCCTTAGCTCCTCCCTAGCAATGGAGCCTGGGCCTCGTCTCCTTCCTGGGAATAGAGTCTGGGCCTCGGCTGCTCCGTCCAGGAATTGGCTTAGGCTTGTTTGCCCGTCATATGCAATCTTGTGTAATTTCTCAACAGCTGATGCTCTAGTAATATTCTGGAAGTTAAGTTGCAGTGCCAAGCACTTGAGAGAATTAAGTTTTAGTTATGAAAGAAAGCCAGAAAGTTGTGACAAATGGAGGGATTTCCAAAAATGATAAGCAAGACTGAGCAAGTCAACTGCACGTCAATTGCTGAAATACCTAAAGGACACTCGGCCACATTTGCAATAGCACAGTTCCTGTGCAAATTGATGAATAATGCGTAAACAAGTGACATATTATAGGTTAGGATAAGAAAATGAGGTAATTTCGGTGCAACTGCTTTATCCATAGCCATTGAGGATAGAGCCAGCCGGACCCCAGGACCGGCACAGCCAGTCGGGCCGTGGGACCGGCGCAGCCAGGCGGGCCCCCTGACCCAGCATTAAAGGGGTCCAGCCAGGCCGCCTCCCACACGGCCGAGCTCTACACTCACAAAACTCAAGGAGTTCATCCACTGAATGGCACAGCGGCGGGGGGCGACGGAAGGGGTCGGGGTCCCCGCATTAATATTAAAGCAGCGCATTTTCGGGTCACAAAAGAAGAATCACGTAAGAGCGCGCAATTTTGGTTGCAATTTAATTCCACAGAGCGCGCCACGCAATGGTCTCCAGCCCCCAGGCGCGCCACGTTCAGTGATTGGAATTTTTTATAACCTTAGCTCTTTACCGGGCCAGTGACCACGTTTGGTTGTTTACACAATGCTAGTTCTATGAGAGTGTTCTCTTAGGTGCAAGGTTAAAGAGTTGTGAGCAAAACTGGGTCCGATTTTTTTACTTAAAAGTTATGAAAATGTAATAGGTTCTCTATAGATATCACATATCATACCATAATGTATCAAAATAAATAAAATATATGCTTCGGATCCATGCACATCCATGCATCTTGATCCGTCACAATTATAAATGTTCAGCTGTGCCTCGAATTCTTCTGGACATTCACAGCCCGTTACACCTGCGGCACAGAACGATCTTCCACGGCAAGAGTCGGAAGGGCACTGAGTCCCTGGGCCCCGGATAGGTACTATATTGTCCACGAATACACACTTTTACTATCACCGTTCGCTATACAGCCGAGCTTCCGCCTCGCTAGAAAAGAATCCTAAGAATACGCAAGAATTATTTGTCTTAGCGTTCGCAGATCAGAGCAGGAGACTGAGCGTGGAATTGCGGGGGAGTGGAAATTTTAGCGCTTTAGAAAATTTCCAATGGGAAAAAATTACCGCGTAGAAAATAATTCGTAAATAATTCTAACTGCAACTCTATAAAATGTCGCTAATATATAGACACAGTTTTAACACAAATGACAAAATCCAGTATAATGGTACCCGTGTAAGCTGAATAATAATCAAAATGTTTAAATATATCTTTTTCTCCAGTTGAAATGTACACCATATTTCGGAGAAATGAGCTTAAGTTTCTTGAAACTTAAAATTTTAGAAAGATTAACACCGAAGAAGATGCATTATGTTATTGTGGTATATACTCAAACATGTAGTCCAAAAATGAAAAAAATGAATATGCTTTTAATCAGGGCTAATTTCTAAGATACTGGTATACTTATTGTACCATTTTTTTTACCACACCTTCTATTGTTCGGTGCCTTTCTTCGCTATTCTGGTTAGATATATTCCTTTAAAGGGCCATCACAGTAATAAACTAGAATGTCTCGCGGCGTAAACCATCACCTGAGAGGGGGGAGGGTTGAAGTGTTAAGCTAGCACTTTTGGCATTTTCCACATTCAGGTCAACCCACATGACTGCCTGTAAGAGATTGTGATGGTAGTTCAATTCCTTCCGGTAGTTTTTGGGTGGATAGGCACCTACACAAATACATATAAGACAAAGACACATGGAGAGTAAAATATGATCACCTCTCGTATTTCGTTCGCGGGTGATAAAACTACAATCACGGAAAATCTACACACTAGGTGTCTTCGCGTTAAGTTTTAACACGACAATAAGCGGGTAATGCATGGGAAGTGTTGCCATCTAACTGATAGCCTTCCCAGCTAGACGTGGTCCACGAGTCTTGCTGGATATTGGATAGAACATCACAACAACGACTTCGTGATGTTTGAAGGGCGTATAAACGGAATTCACTTGTTTTGGGAAGATTATAATTGGCGTCAGTTTGAGGAAAAGATCAATAAATGTAGCAACAATAGCAATAACTAGTTTCGTGGGAAACAGTAATTCATTAGTACATTACGCAATTGACAATGCTGTGCTGCGCTTGCATACTAGAGTACCCTAGCTTGTCTGCCCACGATAGGTACTCGGCTTGCGGTGTCAGCATTCTGGCGTTCAGCCTCCATGGCGGTATGCCGACCCCAACCAGCAACGTGGGCACTCGGAAGGTCGCAGTTATCATATGAGCCTCCCGTCTCTGATGGAATAGCTCTGACAACCTGTGGTTGCTTACGACCGTGCACTTCTCGGGATCCTAGCGGGTATCTACCCGCAGTGCTCGTGGGTTTCCCAAAGAGGTGTGCGGTCGAGTTGAATTCCCATTTTTACCTTTACTTCCCCGTCACAGGAACTACCCTTGCAACATTTTTACCTTAACCTTCCCCGTCACAGGAACTACCTACCCTTGCAACATTTTTACCTTAACCTTCCCCGTCACAGGAACTACCCTTGCAACATTTTTACCTTAACCTTCCCCGTCACAGGAACTACCCTTGCAACATTTTTACCTTCACTTCCCCGTCACAGGAACTACTCTTGCACAATACCCTCAACTCCACGAGCTTTGCAGCGCCCCTCGAGCATCTGAGAGAAGAAAAACAGTTGCGGAGGGCAAAACGTTTACTTGAAGTAAATAATCCGAGTCTCAAGATGGCGGCCTGCGTCACGTACGGAACGAAAAAATAAATAGTTTCTGAACAAACAGCAATCCGTTAAAACCCAAACACAAGCTCTGCGTGACAGCTTTCGTGACTCTTGGCAATGTTTTGGATCCAGAGCACATAATTCAGTAAAGTTTTTCCAAAAAAAAAGGGAACGCAAACACTTGAGTGATCCCAGAATATTAAGAGATAAAAAAGTTCCCCATTCACACCTTAAAATACATGTACTATGCTGCTATATAGTTTGTCCTTTAAGCGCTAGGGCTGTTGCTTATTAAGAGTACCTAGTTAGATTAAGGATCTCTGGCCTTCAGTCAGGGAGTAGATCCTCCTCGTTAGGTCACCGAGACACCACAGCCGTTCGTAGGGCGGGGCATAACTGGATACGTCAACAACCTAAAAACTAAAAACTAGGGCCGCCGAAGCTAAAACCGCAATTTAGCTTCTGCACAGCACCGTCCTCCCCAAATTTAGTTAGGGTAATGGGTAAGCATAGGCCTCCTAAGGTGAAGTGACCACACTCAACATTGGTTAGGAAGACATCGCGGGTTAACGGCCTCATAAACGGCTCGTTTCCAGCGACTTACACCATAACAAATATTTATTTTCACCCTAACTTGATGCCGACGATGCCCACAAGGACCATTGTAGCCCGTTTAAATTGTGTCAGTGCTACGAATATTTCTTCTATTAATTGGGAAGCTAGAGGTACAACCCTCGTCATACAAGACTTTGTGTTCTGCTCCTATTATATTCCCACGGCAACAAAGCCTAAGTAGGGAGGCAGCCCAGTCTGGCTCAGTTAGGGTTGAAGTTCGCTACGGTAACTGCGATCAACGATTATCGAATCCAAAATTTCAGCAGTCATGACTGCGCTCTGATGGGGCTGTAGTATCAAGATAAATTTGTATTATTTGTAATTAGCAGGTAACAAATTTATTAGAGGATCTATAGCTATCGTATAAACAGTCAGTGCGCTGCTGCTGGCAGGAAAAGAAAGCGCAATGTACAGGAAACACCTGATTAATAAAGTGGACTGTGGCTTTGTTACTCGAATAAGTAGTTACTGAACAATTTTCTACGTCGTTTTAATACTATGTTAATTAAGGAATGGGGAATATTTCATGTCTTAATTGGGATCTCGGATTCTAAATCGAGGCTTAGTTTATCGAATTCTATGTTATTCGAAACTATATTAACCGAGGTTTTCCTACATCTCTAAAGGACAAATAAAGAAAAGAGAAGGTAAGAGAAAGAAACACTAGCGTGGAGGGTCCTTCCCTGCCCCCACCCCATCCATCTCCCGCACGGGAGCAGCCGAGCAGGTAGGAGTCCCATGGGATGGGTCGCGTACCACCATTCGGCGGCCCACCTCGCGGAACAGAAGGGGGAGTATAGAGAACCTACCTAACCTTAGAATCTAATCTTTTGAGCAGGAACAGCGTCCAAATGCAAAATCCCTTGCGGAAAAGCACTCTGGTAAACCCTTGCGAGACTGAGGCGCGCAGATATTTTGGTAGGGACAGGGTCTGTCAGCGTACCTCCCTGAGGGTCGGCAGGAGACCGATAGTACAAGCACACCGTTATAGGATTAGTCCAGGCGTAGCACAGTGTACAGTAGCAGCCCCCCCCCCCCCATGCATCCTTGTGGTCACCAGGCATCGACCGTGCATTTGTGGAACAAACAAACAACGAGTGTTTAGAGGAACTGGTGGTGGTGGTGATGATGGTGGTTGAGGTGATGGTTGGGTGGTATGGTGGCGATGATTATAGTGGTGGTGGTGACGGTGTGGTGGAGATGGTGGTGGTAAAGGTGACGTGGTACCTTGAATGCTGGACGTAGCGCAGAGCACCAGTAGGTACTGGTGGTACGCAGGTTGCATTTGTAATGGTGCCTGTGGTACAGGAAGTACTGACTGGTACAATGGTACCAGTAGTGCAAGAGGTATAGGCTGGTACAGGCGGGTGCAGTGGTACCTGTGGTATATGAGGTAGGGGCTGGTGCGTGTATACTACGGTGGAGCAACTTTTTTTATTTTCCATAGTGGCTAGTTCGGAAACGGTGCCAAATGGGAAGACAAAAATTGTGTTAAAAGCATTTTTTCTTAGACGGATATCTTCTACCGCCCCAAGACCCATGAAGTTTGAAAAAAAGTGCTTTTGTGAGCGAAAAAAATTTTTTTTTCTTCTGTTCACTATACAGTAGCTACACATCAGAGAAACACGCAGTCAAAGTTTTAGGCAGCCAGTGTAGCGCTAAGTGGGTAGAATGGGGAGGGGGGTGAAGGGGTCCGGGCCCGTCATTAATTCTGCCTGTGAGCTTCAATATCTAGCGACAAATGGCATTTTCCGCGGCACTGATTATTATTATTATTATTAAAACTCCACGCTTGAGCTCCCACGGACAGGTTATACAACCCATATGAAGCATCTTGCAACACCGGGAAGCTCAAAATGCTGCTCAGGGAAATCCAGCAAAAAACCATCAACAGCTGACTTAAACGCCTGCAGGCCAATCCGACCAAAAGCCGATGCCGGCAACAAATTCCAAACCTTAGCCGACCAGGAAACGAAGCACCGATAGAACTGATTAGTTCGACATATGACAGCCTCCAAAGTGAAAGAGTGGGCTCCGCACGCAGCACGAATCTCTCTCCCAAAAACCTTGAGAGCAGAGAGAGAAGAATACAACCAATGCCTCTCAGTATTGTACACTAGGGTGGAGCGAAAAAGGGGGGTTTTGTAACTTTTTTTGAAATGTGACTTCCAATAGAGATATTATGTTGCCAAAGTGCCTCAAAACAATCATGTTAAAATTATAGAAGTGTACATGAATATTTTGAGGTGCCCCACGAATATTAAATTTTGTAAAATTTCTAAAATGCAATTATCTATAGCTACTTCATAATTACAAACTGTGAAGCTACATCCAATACCAAAATTATTGTAATAATTCATAAAACTAATAACATACTCAACTCTGCAATGTCTATTCAAGCATCTTCAGGTAATATCATGCTAATAACATTTATATGTCTTTTTAGCAAATTTCCTAGATTTTTATTTACTGTTATGGAGCTTATAGTACGTTCTTTAGTTTAGTGTAGTTGCTTATAATTGTGCAATCAACTTTAAAAAAATGTATAAATGAATGTTTTGACTATCCAGCACTTTAATTAATTCCAAAATATTAATAAAAATGTATAAAATTCAGAATTTTCAACAGTCTTTGGGCACCTCAAGATGCTAGATTTTTGGAAAACCCTCTTAACATAATCAATCCTATACAACATGGCAACATCACACCATTGGAAAAAATATTTCGAAAGTTTGTTTTTTTGCTCCACCCTACTGTACACCTTATAAAACATACATAGCTCTGCCACTCTTCTCCTCTGGGACAGGTTCACTAGATCATTATCATCGCACAGCCTGCTGGCTGAACTAACAAGTCAGTCCAACAGACGCAAGGGAGTGTCAGCAGCTGAAGCTCAGACCGGTGAGCACTACTCCAACACAGGCAGCAAAAACGCATAAAAACACCTGCGAGCAGCCTGACTGTCAACAAACACAGAATTCACCTTACGCAGGAGCCCAATCTTAGTGGAAGCACGTGACACCAACCTCCTAATATGCAGCTCAAACGTAAGCTTCTCATCAAAGACAACACCAAGATTCTCCAAGAAGCTAAACTCCTGAAGCAAAGTGTCATCAATCTCCAGTTGGGGATGCTGCGGTACAAGTGTCCGAGACCGACTGATACCCTCTACATGGTTGTTTGATAGAAGTGGTCGGCTGCGCGGTCCCTACCTCAATGTAGATTGTATCAGTGCCGCAGAAAATGCTATTTGACGCTAGATATTGAAGCTCAAAGGCAGAATTTAATGAGAGGTGCGCACCCATTCATCTCTCTATTCTACCCTCTTAGCGCTGCACTGGCTGCCTAAAACTTTGCCTGCATGTTTCTGTGATGTGTAGCCGCTGCTTAGTGAACAAAAGAAAAAATAATTTTGCCCACAAGAGTATTTTTCCAAACTTCATGGGTATTGGGGCGGTAGAAGATATCCGTCTAAGAAAAAATGCTTTTAACACAATTTTTCTCCCCATTTGGCACCGTTTCCAAACGAGCCACTATGGAAAATAAAAAAGTTGAAAAACGCTCCACCCTAGTGTAGTGGTACATGAGTAGAAGAATGAATATTGTTTTGGAGTGGTACACGAGGTACCTATCAAGTGAAACATTTAATGCACTAGACTGGTACACGAGGTACCTACCAAGTGGAACATTTAATGCACTAGACTGGTGCACGAGGTACCAGTTCATAATGTATATACCTACATATATGCAGGGATGATATACTGTATTTGTGTATTGAGAGGTACACAAGGTGCTACGTGGTATGTATAGTAGGTACTAGATAGTGCACGAAGTACAGCGTGGGACAAGATTACGATATTCTAGGTGGTACATTTGTAGGGAGATGGCAAACTTGGTTTCTACGTAATACCTGTGTAACTTTGGTGCAAGCACTGATACACAGTGGGAGCTGTACCAGCGGGGCACACACGCGCTGCGGTACATGGACTACTGCGTGGAGCATCTGTACACTAGTTAGGTACGTGCAATGATAGAGAACACAGGGTACTTGAGTTGTATACGGGCGCCTATGGTACGTATATGATGTACAAGGTACACAATATACTCGAGTAGTAACGAGTACCTATGGAATATGAAACAACTGGACAATGCTACACGAAATTCCCGGGAGTGATACACGATTACCTGAGAATGGTACACGAATTATCTGAGATTGGCACACGAATTACTCGAGAGTGGTACACGAATTACCCAAGAGTGACACACGTAATATCTGAAAGTTGCATTGGTACGAGATACCTAAAAGCGTACCACGAAATATCTGAGAGGTACACGAAATACCTCAGGGTGGTACACGAAACACCAGGGGCTGATACACGTCGGACCTGTATGTGGCACACGACGTACCTCTGACACAGGTACCAGATACGAAAAAATATAGCAATATAAAAACATGGCAACCCGTATGAGCGGTCATCATTGTGGCAGTGGTCAGCTTAGGAATGGGCTGCCTGGAGCTGCCTTTGTTGGAATGTTTGTATGTTTTAAAATCTCGAGTTAATCGCTTCTTTCCCTGCGTTTTGATTCGTCTCATGCCTCGCACTTAATAATATCTTGCTCTAATTTTCAGTTCTGGATATTGAGAGGCTTAACCACATTACATTTTGTAGGCATTTCCCTCGTTTCCCAAGCAATTTCATTGGTTTTACATTACTATAATAATGGAAATATGAGTAATACTGATAATAAAAAATAGCCAGGCACCAGTCAACAAGCCATATTCGTATCTAGCTTTATTTAGCATGTACACAACAAACATGCTTCGAGGCAGACATGTTTTAGCACGTAGGTATTCATGTTCCAGCTCATACATTATGTATATTATAAATGCTTCAACACACACATATACAAGCTCCAGGAAATATATATAAATAATCTTGCACACATACAGAGCACGATGGCCTACCCAGCACACCTACGCAACTGGGCGCATCAAGAGGCGCACTACACAGCAATGAGGCGACATTGATGCGGAGGCACACCCCTACACCACAGATCAAGTCCTAACAATGATGTATGGCCGGTAGACCTGCGCTCTGCCTGTCATGGTCAGTCCTAGGGGGTGGACTGAAAAGTTCGTACGTTGGTAAAAGTACTGGCGAGACAAGTGGAAATTCCAAGGTATGAATCTATATAGTTTGGGCCGGAATACAGGAATATAGAATGAGACTTATTATAATATTTAGAAATATACTTTTAGGCGCTAGAACAGATCAACTGAGACGTATTTGAAAATTCTAAATGAAGTTGAAAAACAGAAAAAAAACAGATCGGAAGGCCTGACTTTTAAAATTTCTCGACACAAACTGTTTAACCTCCACACAACCTCCACTACCATCAATAATGAGAGCAATTGTTTAACGCGGAGGAGCCACAGGTTCATCTGGTTGGGTGGATTCCTATACGCTCGCCTCATGGAGGACTAAGTGACTATATGCCTACGTTATTATGGGCCTTATACTGGACACTCCCGTAACCAAGCATTAGACTACAGTCCTATTGTCTTACTGGCACGACCCAGGCACGGCAGTCAGCGAAGTAGGGACCTGTCCTGTTACGAAGTGCTGGGTTTGTTTTACCATTGCCGAAGACGGTGAGAAGTTGGAATCTCACTGTAAAATCGTAGGAAATTATCCGATGTCTACAAAGGCAGCATCGGATAATTGCCTAAAAGTTGCCAACTAGGAGAGACCAGCCAAACTATAAATAAGAAGCATCAGTGTACAATAACACGCACGCAGTAGAAAGCTAGTGAGATAGCTGAACTTCATTGGCAGCTGCCGAGAGATGGCTTAGGAGACCAGCCTTTGCTATGTATGCTTCGCACCGCTAGAGAACTTTTAATATAATCACACATTCTATTACAAATTAATAACAGATGGGAAGATATTGGATATTAATACTGAATTTGCGCATTTAATTTAAGTTAATTTTGCACTAGGGAATACTCCAAGATTTCGTATCCAATAAAAGGTCATCGCGAACCTTCGATTGGGTAGCCGTGGTTTAATGCAAAGTTTCGCTGACGGATAAACGCCGCGCATATATGCATTACGCCTTCGAGTAATGGAAATGCCCTCGAGCACGCACTTATTTAATTTTCCGTAGAAGTTCAATTTTATTAGAAGTGGCGGCCCGGTATTTCAACAGAGGAAAATTGAAGGCACATGCAGTAGGTCGAGGAAACCGTGTACCCCAACAACGAAAACGATATACCAGGCAGCAATATAGCATACACGTCGGGAAAGAAACGGTAACAATTCAAAGACTGTAACCAGAAATAGTAAAATCGGAAAGAAACAAAAGGGGGCACAAAAGAAAGATGGCTCAAAGGCTGATAGCCGTACACAAGCTTGATGGCTTAGTTCTAAAAACCCTTCCGTAATTCTCCTAATGCCTACCCTACTTAATGCTCAACTTTTACTAAACAATCGTTAGAAAAGAAACAATCAGTCTCCGTATATTTTACAAGTCAGTTCTTAATGCCCATCAAGATACTACGTAATTTCATATTTTACTTCGAGGCTTGCCAAGACTGGATATTTTTCTTTATTCTTACCCGCAAAAATGTGCCCAAAATATATAGAGGCTGTCGAAAGCCTCCTTTAAAAACATACACAAACAGCGCTGAAGAAACAGACGAGGCTCTGTCAGCCTGATATTGTGTGAACCTCCCGGCCAGGACAAAGGGTCAAGTTACGCCTTTTCCTGCAGAGTCTCAGTGTTTACCTCAAAAGATCTGCACCAATAAAATGAACAGAAAAGTCATTGGAGCGTGAAGTTATTTATCCGAGAAAAAGGTTATTTTCGATGTTGTATAAATGGGCAGTACCTTAAACTCGAGAGTGGGTTACCAAAAAAAGGTTCAGTGTGGCATCGAGAGCGCTTTTGTGGGAACGCTCGCTGGTGGAGTCATGACAGCGGCGAAGTAACATGAAGGAGGAGCACGTTTTTTTAAACAAAAATTCGTACTGCACAATGTGCAGAAGGTTGAGCTCCATATGTCCAGGGCTCAGTGACGGCCTCCCACAGTACAGGCCAGGGTCTGTACGTCACGACGATGGTGCGACCGGTACAGTCCCTGGAAAATTAGACGCAGCCTGATATTTTTGGAACCTACTCTGCATATTTCGGGCCATAAAGTAGGAACAGGTTCGGACTTACTTGGATAAATACTCAAAATTTCGTAATATTGTAACTTTTAATTAGTTAAAATGAAGTTCTCTATCACGATATGTCTGAAATGAGTACCATAGGTAGCAAAATATTAGGCTGCGTGTAAGGATTTTTTCCAGGAGGTCTTGGCTCAGCCTCGTCCGATCTGAGAAGGCAGTTTTTGGCCGGAGAGCTGACACGACAGTCGGCCTCCAGTCTTGCTCCGAAAGTCTCTACTTTTGTACACCTCGTAGAATGCGTCAGCGAAGTCATGGCCTCATTTACCATGCCTATTGAATTTCTACTGTCGCCTTTGTTTCCATACCGGTCATTATAATTCCTTATATAGAAAATGGAAAATTAATTCAGAGTCGTCAATCAAACCTTTTCCATGAAAAAGTTAAGAAGCTCTATTTTAGACCAAATAATTCACCGTCAGATCTTCCAAACATGACACCAACTAGATATACTACAACATTAAGGTGCCTCCCCAACACAACCACCCTCCCTCCAGGGGCCGTGACTGGCCATAATTTACTAATTTATTACCGGCCTAACAGATCGTTCAATTAGAGGAGGCGACCCTTGTATGCTCAGGCCCCGATACAAACAAACACACAGAAGTATCAGGGGCAGACGAGTCAGAGAATGAGGAGCGTACGCTGTCACAAGGAACATTACTGATGCTTTATTAACAGGATATTGATTAGACAGAGGTAGGGGTGCGGGTGGTGCGACAATGGAAGCACCTTGTCGCGATTGCAATAGACACCAATAGGTTGTTCTCCTATCGTAGACACACACAAACGAGTTTGTTCAAAGATTGCAACATTTTTCACACTTTTGTGCTTATCGTGAACATTTACCAACGAAACAAATACTGGTATCTCTATGAACTACGTAAGGCCATATGTAATTCAGGCATAGCTAGAAGACTTTGAGAGCGCATACCTCAGCCAAGTAAAGCAACGGTAACGAAAAATCCAATTTGATTCTTTAACAATGGATTTCATTATATAAACACCAAAATCTAATCGTTTTTGCCTTTTCATAGTATTAACAGTTTCTGTAATTTACTTGAAGATCCATTCATAACTTATTGAGTTATGCTGCTAACAAACATTATGACAAACAAGCCTAAGTAAAACACACAAACGGACAAACAGATCATCACCAAATTTTAATCATTTATGACAAAAAATTTGGTCATTTGCTCTTCGTGATATAACTAAAAACTCGTGTCAATTTATGAAAATCCGTCCATAACTTTTTGAGTTATGGTACTAAGAAAAAACAGGCAGACAAACAAACAGATGAACGTATTTTCATCGTGAGTTAATTTGCTGTTACTGTTAATATGCCAAACAATCCCCTGTAAATTTCATGAAGATCCGTTCATACCTTTTTGAGAAATCTTGGTGACAGACATAAAATAAAAAGGCAGGTAAACACACAGACAAACACGACAAAATACAACTTCCTTGGATGAGGTAATACGCTCACGAAATCATAACCCAATAACATTTTATTCAAAGTTTTCAACGAACCCGTTCCCGGTGCGCCAAGTTTTCAACGAACCCGTTCCCGGTGGCACTAGTCTGAACCCTGGACATTCTCGGTGATGGTAAGTGATGGTGACGTGTACGCGCGGTGCGCGTGTACGTGTCTGGCTGTCTGCACTCTGGCTCTGCAGTGCAGTGACAATTTGACAGTCCACCTTGTGCAAGCTTGGTGTGAGGTTTGCGCT
>LQNS02276930.1:6155031-6172487 GCA_001587735.2 Parhyale hawaiensis | reverse complement strand
CAAATTGTCACTGCACTGCAGACAGCCAGACACGTACACGCGCACCGCGCGTACACGTCACCATCACTTACCATCACCGAGAATGTCCAGGGTTCAGACTAGTGCTTCCCGGTGCGCCAAGTTTTCAACTAACCCGTTCCCGGTGCGCCAAGTTTTCAACGAACCCGTTCCCGGTGCGCCAAGTTTTCAACGAACCCGTTCCCGGTGCGCCAAGTTTTCAACGAACCCGTTCCCGGCGTGCACAGATATTACGACAGACTCCAGCACGTCAGGAGCATTGTCCTGTTTGTCATCAGGTTCCTGGGGAGCTGGGCGGACCTTGTGGTTATTGGCAGCACCACATCAACCACCAATTTTTGTACGCACTGATCAATCTTATCGTCAAAGGGGCAAGTTTATAATAAATTCTAACAACGTTAATCTTATCAGACTTCTGCTTATATTTACTCCTATGAAGATAAATGCAATCTGACAAATATAGATAATAAGCAGGTAATATATAGCTAAATAAATAAACAGATTACGCACAGGCTTCATACGTCGTTAGTAAAGTGAAAATAATTGCAATCCTCTAAGTTACCAGGTGGCAGTGGCACCGGCACTAGGTTAGAGGGAAAGATGGGGGGGGGGGGGACTTATCCCAATTAAGAGTGTGTGTGTGTGTAAAAGTCTGTCTGCATTATTTTTCGATATATGTATCGGTATATATTTATTCGAACGCACTCAAAACTTTAGGGGCTAAAGAGCCTTAAGCCACTAAAAACGGACCTAACGATGCCTTTGCTACAAGACGTACGATGCACGAGATGACAATATTACGGGATAAATACGTAATTTGTATAGAAAAAAAGGAGCTATATCAAGACACTACTTATACGTCGTGAAAGTCAATATTTCTAAGTTACTAATCATCTGAGTCTGGTATTGGCGATCTAGCGCCTCCGACACAGTCCTAGTACACATTTACAGTACTCGCAGCGAAGGTCCCTGGCGTCAGATTATTTTAGATATGACTAAAACGATACCACTAATAGAATGCGCTAAGAGTTAAGGACTTACAGACTTATTATACAAGACAGAGCAAGCCTCTCTTGCCACAGCATTGGTGTTCCAAGACTTACAGCCTTTTGGGCTTCTACATGTACAGACAAGCTTATGAACTTTTTGTCATCTAGACGTATAGACAAACTTACACACTAGACTTATCAGCTTACAGACTAGACTATTGGACTCATTGACTTAGACCTGGACTAGACACTTACGTAACGTTTGCCTGTATAGTGTACAGAAATATCACTGCTAAGTATACGTCACACATATATTTTGAAACCTTTCCACAGTATACAGCACTGAGCGTTTTTTATAGCCCGCTGACAGGACACAAAAGCGAGGGCTGTACTGGCGACAGTAGGGTGCATGTCCGTAACGTACGTGGACAATGCCATGCAGTTCAGGAGTGAAGGTGCAGTGCATGCTAGGGTAGGCCTAGTCGCTTAATCGTACGCTAGGCTACGGGCTGTGAGATTCTGCAAGGGCTCAGGTTTACAGCAGCGGCAACTGCAGTGGCCTGTATATGATAAGAAGGGCTACTGGTATTCAAATTATCCTTCTTCCCATACACAGGAGCATTTAATATGGCAATTACTGCCTTATATTAGGAATATATGATAATGTTAGATTAATTTTATGAGTACTTTACTTTATCTTACCGCTGCAGTGTATGCCTACTGCATCAGATATAGTGATAAGGATAAGAGTAGCAAGCGTAGTCATCATGGTGCGTGACTCAGGTGAGACGTTCAACTCTTTATCGCATAGCTAGTATCTACAGGGCGTTGTATAGACATCGTACACACTGTAGACAAAGTCGTAATTACGTCCGTCTATATATCTAACACATAATTTATACAAGTAGAGCTAATACTAAATGGAAGTCGACTAGATTTAAAATTTAACGGTTCGGGATTAGGAATCCCATCATCAGAAAAAGGGAAGAAAATTAACCTATCACGAAACCCTCTGGCTTAACGGCTGCCCACGTGACATCAAACCCATCCACTATAATAGTTTTGTAGATTACACCTTCCTCATATTCACTATTTTTTGCAATATTTGAATAGTAAAGATACAAATATCAATTTCACCGCCAAAAATCAATCAAATAATTCTTTAGCTTTTCTCGATGCTTTAATAACCAACCAAGACTCAACACTGACCCCTGGAATTTAACAGAAGACCCACATTCCCAGGCCTCAGGATAAGTTTTTTCAGTCAAAGCTACGATCAATTTAAAATCATGCAATAAAAACTTTACTTTTTCGAGCATACCATTTGTCTTCCTCATACCTTGCATTTTCAAACGAAGTTGACTTTCTCAGAACATTCTTCAAAAACAACGGTTATCCGCACCATTTTCTGGACCATTACTGCAAATAATTTCTAGACAAGCTGTTTGACTCCGGCATTAGCAAACCCTGGGTCAGTAAATTGGACTTCTTTCACTCGTTTCCGTTCTACAACAAAGTATCTGTTAGTGCAGTAAATACTTTAAAACGTTCCTCTCTGAAGCCTACCCACATATCAACTTCAAATTTTCATACAAAAGCCCATTTACCATAGGGTCCTCATCAAATTTTAAGACAAACCCCCCACACCACTTTTGTCCAGTGTTATTTACCGATGCCAGGCCTGCTGTGCCTCATATAAAGGTAGCACTGGACAACACTTCAAAGCCCGTATTGACCAACATTTAGGTGTATCCAGTCGTCTCGGTTTACCACTTGCCATACCCTCACATTCAGCCCCCCCCCCTACATGCTGAGCAAAACAATCATCGCATCAGCAGGAATAACTTCTCCATTATAGACTCTTCCAATCCCATCGAGCTTACAACATTAGAGTCCCTCCACATTCATAGAACCAAACCTAGTCTCAACATTATGCCTCGGCTGTGCCGCTTCATATCGTCCACACTCAGCCCCAAATCTGCCGACGTTACAGGAGCTGACATCCAGTTCCTCCACGCAGCTCTGTTCATTTGTGTTTTAGACCTCCCCCGATAACATCCATGCTCTCCTGGTTCATTAGACAATAAAGAAAAAATTTTTATCTATAGGTTGCAGGTTAATTTTCTTCCCTTTTTCTGATGATGGGATTCCTAATCCCGAAACGTTGAATTTTAAATTTAGTCGACTTCCATTTAGTATTAGATTTTTGCCTTAGTATAGTTTAAAAAGCTATATTTAACTAACCATTTTCCACCGCGCTTATAACACTCGCATATTGACGAAACTTATAACCAGTCAAACCGTATCTTCGATACAGCTGAAGCACGGGATAGTCATCCACTACAGTTCCTGGTCCCATCGTGGGATGGATATTTATTTGCGATCATACTTTTAGCTGCACGGTAGGAGGATGGTCATTATCTTTTGTGAATTTCCTCTTAATCTTTCAGTCGTGGATTTTTTTTGTGTATGAGTGCGTAATTTATTTACAGTCTGATGTAGCGCAAACGGATGCGCGGCTGCATTGAAAACAACGCGAGTGTATCTATGCTTCCTGTGTGTGGCTAGCACCGTGGGGAGCTAGTGCTCTATCCGGATGATGGTACACACCTAACAGGCAACACGCGAGTATGAACGTCTTCAAATTTTCTGTCGTTGTACACGCTGATGACGGCACAGCGCTGTCGATGTTGCCAAGGCTTCAGTAAAAAATAAATAAAAATAAAGTCAAGCATTTAAATTTAATATTAAATGGAAAGAAATTTGACACGGACATCTTTTATGTGACACCAGTTCGGTGATGTTAGCACTTTACAGTCATTATGGGCCGATTGTTTGTAGAACGCAATGTTGGGGAGTGGCACTCCGGCTCAAATTTTTAGCAAATAGGGTAACTTTTACTGACTCCGATACCTGGAACAAGCCAATTTCTGATTTTTACCGACTCTGACTACGCAATCCTAATAGATTATGACAGAGTTCTGCGCCAGATGCGTCCAGTATTGGCTTTCTGCTCTATACTGTGCCAGTGACCATATGTGGTTACAGGTACTTCTACATATGAGGCTATTCCAATGGGAACCTTCTCCAGCCGCCCGGTAAAGGGTTAAAAAGCGCAACAGCGTTGGGACCCCAGCGCATGCCGGGAATTTCAGCTGAGAGCTAATAGAAAAGTGCCATGACCAGCAAGATATTCTTATAAATCCTTCGAAGAAACGTTACTGGTCACTCCCGAGTCTGTTCTAACACAGCTGAGCCTGCTAGGGCAAGCAGCATTACTCAAATGCGGACACACACACATGTAGCAGACAGACGCACACACGAACTCATTTCGATCTTAAACCCACCTAGACTGTGGGCAAAATCAAGTTTTTATGTAATCGAAAGGCCAAAAGATGCACGGAAACAGACACAGACACGCTGTTCCCAAGACAGCCACGCTTCCGCAGGCGCTACAGTGCTATCAGAAAACCATAATTATAAAGTCATTTATCCCAATTCAATGAGTGGACAATGAGACACGTCCGATATTGTCTAAGACTTTTCGATTGCGAGTGACTGCAACTACACGGCAGATTTTAACAACCAAGAGCTTGGGTCTACGAAGTTTCCGGCACCGCCAGGCACTGTGGCCAGAGTCGCCTTCAGCTGGTAGCTATCGACCCTTCTCCTTCAATAGCTGCGTGACGGACGGACGGACGCGTCACCGCTCCTGCTTGTGCCTCACGCTATCGTCTCGCTTCTCTTTGTATTAATGGCCGATCTTATTGACGGATAAATGATTTGACTCCCATTAGTTACAGAATAACAACTAGAACGCCTCGGTGGCGTAAGACCATCACATACGATAGGGCGCAAATTCAACGAAATCATTTTCGATGAACGAGGCTAAGGCACAGCCGCATTCTTTCCATGGATTATCTCTTCAATAATAACATAGGAAAAAAAATAGAACGCCCCCATTCTCCAGACGATGTGCCGCGCTGGAGGCAAATTCGTCGCGTTAGAGAAAATTCAACGCCGTCATTTTTACGGCCAGCTAGGTCTAGTTTTTTGGCATGGACCCCATCCAGGTCAACCCATCAAACTCCCTACAAAAAATTATGAACATTGCTCAACTCCTTCGACCACTTATTGGGTGGACAGATATACAAATATATATAGGTACTTAAATCTTCAACGAAAATATTATCACCTCTTTAACTTCGTTCGCAGGTGATAAATATGGATAATACAGAGAAAATTATTGTAACAATTATCAGCAAGGCAATGCAATAATAGCTAATGTATACAGACTAGTTCAAGCTCCTGCACTAGCATCGTTCTGAAGTTCAGAGCTTTTGATCAGTCTATATAGCTGAGCTGCAGGCTGAACACACACGTATGATTAAAACTAATATTTTTTTTTGTATAAGCAACTAATCATTAGTAGCACAAAGGAGGCATCCAGCGCAGACGCAATTTTGTATCGGAAGTAGTATACAGATTGCAATGTATGTAAATACGGAGGGAAATGCTATTCGCGAATACGGGTGGCAGAAGGTGGGGCAAGTAAGGAAACATGGTTGAAAAACATCCTTGATTAAGGACTACTTTTCCCCCTTAGTTATGATTGGAAACCTTGGAATTAGCCCAATCATAAAATTTGGAAAGCACCTCATAAATGCCGGTGATTACGAATGATTAGCATCCAAGTTCGACTATAATCACAGTTGTTTCCTGCGATAATTTCTGATAGAGACTACAATCACCAGGACCTCGTCCGAGGACGCTCATGGTATCTCCAGGTACAAAGCCGGACCCACACTCTCCAATCGGATGCTCATCTTGATTCGAGGACGTCCAGCTTACGCATCATCCATGCTACCGTATCTATGCAACCGAGGATGCGAGGATGTGCGGCTCGCACGCACATTGTCCTAATATATATACCCAGTGCCAGCAAAAAAAATCTTTACACTTCAATGGCAAGACACGAGAAACGTGAGTTAGTATTTCGTTTGCTCTACCCGACATAATGTAGCGAGAAGATGTTAGTGATGATGTGAAGCCTTTTTTTACCCATTGTGTGCAGCAGGTGTAAAGTTATATGACTTCAAACATATAAGAAAGTAAAAACAACACGTCGGCAAGAGCGACCCACTATCAACCTCACTGCAGCAGCACACAACCCTCGCTGAGGGTTGACTGGGCGATGGACTCGCTGAGGGTTGGCTGGGTGATGGACGTTTGCTATGAGTGGGCGGAGGCAATGCATCATCACTAACTTCTTCTCGCTTCATTATGTCGGGTAGAGCAAACGAGATACTAACTCACGTTTTTCGTGTAAAGATTTTTCTTGCCATTGAAGTGTGAAGATTTTTTTGCCGTCACTGCATACATATATTAGGACGATAAGCGTGCGAGCCGCACATCCTCGCATCAAGTTGAGCATCTGATTGTATGGGGCAGCCTCGGCATAAAGTGCCATCATTATTGGCGGTGAAACACAATAAACATTACACGCTGGCCACCACAGCAGGAATGGGTAATGAGCTATACAAAGCGTTATCACAAGACGCCACCTATCGCGTGTCTTATCGACACTGCAGTGCCAACTGATAACAGGCGAGTTACGACAACAATAGGCCGAAAACTAAGATACGGAACCGATCGCACTAGCGATACGGAAAGCAACGCTAACTCAAGGACTAATCATGCACACAAGTACTACAAGTACTGTAATGCCACGACCTTTACAGGAGAGATAAGGGTTGATTACTGCAATAGAGGTATTAGGCAGGTAGTTCATTAGTCAATACGGTATGTTATTATTCTTCCAAGTACGGTATATACGTAGCTATGAGTCAAATATTGAAAAGAAAAGTTCCTAAAATGAAAAAGGTTCGTCAGAGAGCAGCGCGCATTTCCGTGCCGCTATACGAATGTAAGGCACATAAAAATACAATTTTTCACGGCGTGAATGAATAATGACTCGATGGTGAATATTGAATAACAGTCGAATGACTGGGATAATATATAGAACACACACATCTATACAGGAATTATATACACTCGAGAGTCAACAATGAAGGTTTCCAGCTCACTGCATTAAAGATTAGATTAGATAGGCGGCAGTAGACGAACCAACAGGCCCATTCTCAAAGAGACACCGAAACTTGCGCCCCGGCCTTCTAAGAGCTATTGCCATTAAGTGAGTAGGATATAAACGACTGGGGGAAAAGAGAAGAAAAGAGAAANGATTAGATAGGCGGCAGTAGACGAACCAACAGGCCCATTCTCAAAGAGACACCGAAACTTGCGCCCCGGCCTTCTAAGAGCTATTGCCATTAAGTGAGTAGGATATAAACGACTGGGGGAAAAGAGAAGAAAAGAGAAAAAAAACGAGGAGGGAGAAGAGTCTCAGCAAAAGAGACGATCACGAGTACATGAAATTATGATCAATAGCCGCTGATATGCGGAGTTAAAGATGTCAGACAGTGTAGTTGGAGCGGAAGAGAGAGAAAAAAAAACGGATTTAGGAAGCCCCTGAGGCTTTAGCCGTTAAGAGTGTGCGACTCCTGGAGGAGGAATCCTTAGCTGTGGGGATGTCTCTCCCAATGTTAAGTCAAGACGATTTTTAAACGCGTTGACTGATTCCGCACTAACAACGTCGGAAGGGAGTCTATTCCAAATGCTGACGATGAAATACGGAAAGAATATCTGACTTAATTAAGGTCGTTCTTTGAGCTTTGTGCTTGAGTTTTTGACCGTTGTTTCGCAAGCGATCATTTAGATCTCTTTCAAAGAGAGCCGTTGTAGATACGTCGTTGAAGCCATTCAAGGAGAAAGTCTTGGCCCAGGACCTAATAAACTAATGGCACTATGTACACCAGGCTGTGTTATGTTGCTATAAGGGATCGTTGTCGTGTTCCTACTGGAAACAAACCTTTGCAGTGAGGTAGCATAACCTGGGTACAATAGGGGCAGCATAACCTGGGTACAATAAGGGTAACGGGTAGAACAGCAACAACACCACATACTTTCCAGCACCCTGCGTAGCGCGCACCCCGAAATTGCGTGATCGATTAACATCACGGATCCTCGTCACGGACGAAGAATATAAATTGCAGATAATGGCGCTATGCATAGACACTTACATGAATAATTAATGCAATGGATATGAAGGCTATACATATTTACACGGTACCTATTTACATCAGCACACAAGTAGCCTACGTAATTGCAGAGACGACGCTATTCTTCCACTATACATATCCCGTTGGTGGGAAGAACGTATTACGTACGATATGCATATGCATAGGAAATACATCCTGTAGGGACATTTACTAGACCAGTAAGAGTGGATTGTGCCCACGTGACGTCTAGGCGGGTCTGTCCCTCCTAATCCACAGCGGCTACACTTCTTTGTTTGTAAATTAGCCTACGATGAAGACCACTTTGATTTTAGCTCGGCCTCCACGTGAGCCCTTTATAACGTTTGTTATAACACAAACCACCATGTGAAAACCACGTGGGACCAACGTGGCAGTATCTACCATTAGTATCTTATATTTGCTACGTGGTAGCTAAATTGACTGAATGTGGCAGTAGCAGCTACCACCGTGTAACCACCAAACTACCTAAGGACCAAGAGGGACCCACGGTTAACCACCTCACAGTGTTGCTCGGACAATGACACTCCTGACATCAGTAACGGCGGTATCTGCATGAGCTTTCCATGTAATCGGTACCGGCCAAAATGGCATCAAAATTAACCATACAACAAATGATTGCATCAAAAACGTGGTTTCCATTGGTGGGTGGAATGATTTCACAGATCTAACCCAAACCCAGCAGTTGCTAAAAATAATAGCTGCTACCCTAACAAAAAAAAAAAGCATTAGAGCTGTCACAGAACCAGGTAGCACCTGAATTACTGTGTTCGTGTCTGCGGCAGCCCAAATTTTTGGTTGGGTATAGTGACCATGACACAGATCCAGTATTATATCTTCGACAAGTACCTACTCAGTGACGGGTTAATTTTGCAAAGTTATATGAATATTTTTAGAAAAAGAAACACACAGTGCGTATGATTTGAGAAGAAACAACTGTCGTGGGCATCACCAAATACTACGCAAAAGTTATTCGTGAAAAGCGAAACGAAACATTTTTAATGTTTTGAAGGACTGCACTGTTAACAAATAAATTCCATTCTTGGCGATAACGAGTTATTACAAAAATTAAATGGTAACAATGCGCAAATTTTACGAGATTGATAATTTTAAATTTTGAAGCTCCGCGTCATCGATTCGCATGAAACCGGTCCAGCGAGATAACTTAATCTCATTAGCTTTAACTAGTTCAAAATTTCAGTAACAGCATTATCTGCGCTTCTCTGAATCGAGTTTTTAGCATTAATCCTAAACTGGTTACTTCTGCCACTGCCTCTAACTCAATGCTCGCGAGTAATCGGTTCGTGCTTAAAATATGAAACTCGGTTTGAAGTAGCAAAACCAACGTCCATAACGAAACTCCCGAACAAGTTTAAGCTCATGAGACTAGCTTATTTCAATGGGGCTGTTATAATCGATGACGCCTTGCATAGCATTCGCTTTATCATGTTCGATAGCATAAAAAGACCAGTCGTCTGAGGGCTCCGATATTTTATATTGGTGACACTGATTAAAAATATTGACAAAACTAAAGTCACATTGAAAGTGAATGAACCATTCCCAAAATCTGTGATTCACGGTATTCATATCGCAAAAATAGTAGCGAAAGCAATTTTCCATGGAGATTACATGCATTAAAATAGCTAAGAGTAACAAATACTGTACATAATAACTTGTACGGGGGAACATATCAAGGTAAGTGCTATTTCGCATCAAATGAAAAGCATACGATCCTCAGGTGTTACAGCAACTAAAAAAAAACTTTGAAATAACTGTAAAGGAACATCTGGACTGTTCTTAAATCGGTCATTTTCTCGTGACACATATGCTACGTTTCAGTAGAGGAAAACTCTAGTGGTAATGGTAACTTGAATCTTAGACCGGTTGACACCCTAGGCTAGTGAAATGCCAGAATTTCAGCCACGGAAATCACAATTCAACAACTGTTCCTCAAAGTAAAATAATATTAGAGAAGGAGATACAAGGAAGAAAACACAGAGTAATTTAATACCGCAGCAGGAGACGCCGAATAAAAGAATAACAAGCAAGGATCCGTCGGAAGTACAAAGGATGCGAAAGCAGCAGACTTAACACCGCGGATTTGTCAAACCGGCAGGGTACAGGGGCTATCCTGCGTACCCCAATCTCATTTACCCCTAAAACTCACGCTTTAATGCTGTAAAATTACTAAAACGAAAGTTTTAAAAGCACAAGCAGTACTGTCTACAGGAAACTATCGTTGGGTCGCCCAAGGTAACACTCAAAGCACAGGCACAACCAACACCTACGGTATCAGGAACACAACTGATCAATGGTGGCGAGTGTGGAGCGTAGAGTGCTACTTACGGTGTAAACAGTGCACCACACTTGGCAACATGGTGGTGGAGCGGCTACTACACAAGGCTATACGTATTATTTAGTAAGGCGTACTTTAGTCAAACATGGTTCACACGTGAGCCTTTTTCTGGCAGTAGCGTGGGAAAATGTTCCCATTATAATCGGCACGCTCAAAGATCACCGTTCACACGCGCGGTGTATGGGAACGGTAACTCAGCTTTTGCCTATCGTAAGGGACGCAAACTTCATCTCGTTACGGTGTTCAATAATATCCGCACATTAGTTTGTATTAAAAAATGTAACTTGGAAATCTATATAAAGTTACGGACTAGCTGGAATGTAAGGTATTAAAAACATGAGAAAAAATCAACGAATATTTGTCAAAACAGAACCGAGGAAGGTAAACTGCCACAGCTAGCTACCTCATTTGTTGGCCAACATTTTGTCACACAACTGCAGCGTGTCTACAGTTAAGATGATGATGTTAAGATGATGGCCGTTATACCATAGGTGACGTTCCGCATAGTTTCAATCATCGCGAGGATGGCCTCACGCTACTACCACATTACGGCTCAAGGATAAACCTGGCTGAAGTCAATTCCAGGAGACGCACTGAATGAATTACCACGCATATAATAAAATATTCATCGGTTGTGCAGCTGTGTCTGGCATACCTGTCATCCTAAACACTTGCTGGTTCAGACGACGAGGAAAACCGCGAGCTCGAGCAAACCGCACGCAAGTTGAACAATTGAATGTAAAGTCGTAATGTGGTGACAATAATATTTTAGAACAGAGATCAACGATACTCGGGACGGGCGATAGTTCGTAGGCAGTGCGGCTGGCCGGAGCATAGTTACCAGCTGTGCACTTATATACTGTATATCTAGGCAGAAAATACGCATAAAAAATATTTAAATTTCACATAGCATGCGGTAATCTCGTCAAGGCACCTTGTAGATTAGGTACCCTATTCCCTAACAAAATTTAAAGCCGCCACGCAGAAGACGAATTTCGGTTCCAGTTTCAGTGGCTGCTCTGATATTTCTATAGGGTTGGAAAATTACAGGCGTTTATCCGATGTGTCTAGGAGCAGCATGTAACTGAAATCGAATTACCAAAAAATCCAATTGCGTGGGGGATTGGCGGGCATAGGCCTGCAAAGTTCCAAGTACCTACCCGGTATCCACGAATATTTCAGACTAAAAATAACATGTTGCTGGTAGTAACGAAATCTTATTTTAAATACCCGTAAACTGTTCCAATTTCTGCTATCGAATAACTGGTGATAATTAAATTCTATTGCAAAGGTTCTTAATTTTTTGCATTAGAGGGTTTGTTTAAAGCATACTTGTGCTCATTAATTCCTGCCCTAAAAGTCCGTAGATTTTTTCTAAACTGTGCTCTCACCAATTCAATACCATAGTTCACAACCTTCTTCACTAGTGCTACCTACTGACGGCACTTACCTCCCAGGATCACGTATCCATTTCTTATTTTCCTTTCTTTCTTACCGTACGTTTTTGTTATGGTACAGATACCTCTGGATAGAATCAATAAATAAATGGATTTTGTTATATACCGACCGGCTGAGAAGATTCTGGGAGCAGTGTATATTGACGAGAAAATTTCCCGGGAGCGTAGGGTTAACTGAGTCCATACCAGCTCAAGAATGTGTCTCATTTTTCCTTCCCTTCAATAACTGTATAATTTTTGTATAGCGTTGAGTCTTATATCTTTTGCAAGTCGCTAACAAGACAACATTCTTTATACACCAAATCTGAGGTTAGTAACCCCCTCATGGGGGCGGCCTTTGCTATCCCCAGGGGATGCCAAGATCCCAGGGTTTAAGAATGACTGCTCTTTAGTTGCTGGTGATGCGATCGTGAAATTCCATTCCTATTGTCCGTAGATTTTCCCCTTTTTAATTTACACACTCTAATTAATACCGTGTTCAATATTCCACAAATCTTCCTCATATTTATACTGAAAGACACGCTTTCTTAATTTATCCAAATAAAATAACAAGTAAAAAACATAACTTTCAGGTAACAAACTTGACTGATAGATGCAGTACCTATGTATATTATTTACTTCACATCATTAGCTCTTCCACTTGAAAATTAATAAATATCCTCAATCATATAGTATATAAGCAGATGAATAAATACATTCATCACTACAGTACATGACTGAAATAGAAAATGCTGTAAATCAATATACAGGAAAAACAGTTACAGCGGCTGGGACGCGTGCGCTCAGAACAGCCGGATGTAACAGCTTTATTTGTATTTAGTCATTTAGAGCTACATATTTATATTTAGTACAGGAATAGACTAGCAAATGAACCAACATAGCAGGTGAAGGTATGGTACACGCAAGCGGTTGAGGGTCTTACCTGCGCAGGCTGGCGCGCGACAGTCGGGGCCGGGATGGCCGCTCATTCGCCGTCGACATGTCGTCAGGCAGGGGGGGGAGGGGGCAGGACAGGGGCACAGGGCAGTAGGAATAGGACAGGGTCTGCCGGTCACGTGACGGTCAGGATAGGAGCCCCCTGGCAGAAAGGGAAGTGAGAAAAGAGGAAACAATAATACACTCAGCTTGCACTATAGAGGCAACTCGCCCGTTAATGCACCGTTAGTTCAGGTAATGATTGCGATTTTAAGAGCAAATTTTACGGTTAAATCGAGGCAAGCCAATAATGAGTACCAAGCGAGGGAATTTTAGAGCAATAAGCATAATTCTGCCAAAACATTGAGGTAAATCTGATGCGTAATTATTACATTGAACGACAACTAAATTTAGCACAAAAAGATAGACATGAACAATATCAAAACGAAATGCAAGTAATTATGCAATTGCATGTCAATATTGTACACGCTCTGAGGCAAATGGTGCAGGGTAGTGTCTTGGCAAGCGAACGTTTCGACGACACACATGTTGGTCTTGAGGGCTAAAATATCCAGTTACTACGTTTAGTATCACAACTACCATTTTTTTAAATTTGAAAAGAAGAACGTTTGTCGTTGAAGCATTTGCCAAGATTAACTAGAAAGTTGTCCACGTGTATGTATACTAGGGACGCACCTGGAACTACTTCCGAATTATGTTAAACGAAAGAACTAGAAAAGGGTTCGAGAGGGCTAGGGTATTTCATAGAAAGGCCATAGGTATTAGGGTTACGGTATGGTATAGGTTATCAAGATTATGGTATTTAAGGGAATGGGCATTTCAACTTAAGGGTATGGCAGGGCTGTGGAATAGAGCTACCGGGGTTAGGGTATTTATCTTAGGGCTGGAGTATGGCAGCGGCATCACATCAAACCAAGACTATTTGAAGCATGTTCCATCGGCTTTCATCGCTTCAGGAATCATTCAAACCAGACGCTTGTGCATCCTGAAGCTGGTGACTCCGTTACATTGTCCGGACCATAAATTCTACTCAGTGCTCACATTTGCGCTTAATTCGATGGCCGAATTTCTGCCTATCTCATCCCCATACCAAGGCAGAGTGCCTGGCCTATATCTTAACCCCATACCGAGGAGGGGCGCCTACAAATAATGGAATTTCTCCTCATCCGAAGTTTGCAGCCACCCACCAATACGAAACAAACAACATTAACAAACTATTTGCATGGATACTTTTTCATACTAAAACTCTTGCATACGCATTGTTTCTCTTTCGTAAATTTTATGCTCACAAGTTTTCAAACACAAAGACTTTGTTCAATCAAAGTTTCACCTACGGAAATTTCTTCAGCAGAATATTTGGTAAGTTTCTGTTTCACGCACGTTTTAAGCATCAGTATAAATACATTAATATCAAGATTCATATCAACATACCCTTAGAAGTAGTATAAAACTGGTTATTAAAAAAATTCTGTCACTTGCAGAAAATAAACAAAATTCAAGCAGATGCTGAACTTACCTTGCTAAAAAAACACTGGAGCAAAATTCACAGAAAAAGTTCAGCCTCTAAAATGAAGAAAGTAGAGAGCAAAAGTTCAACGAAATTAAACTTACTCTGTGCATAAGACACTCGCATCATGGTTCTACAAACACCAAGTGCCATAAAGTTAAGATATACGTAGAAAACTAAATTATTCCACAAATGCACATCACAAGAAGATGTCACTATAAAAAATATATTCTTCTTAGGAAATTTACATCGTTGTACCTGTGTAAAAGATATGGAGTGGCATTAAACTTTCACTTTATGTATTACAAAATATAGCTACAATTTCATTTAAAAAATTATAATGTTTTTGTCAGTATAGAAACAAAAAAATTTTAAATTACGAAGTTAGTAGAAAGTTGACGGTCGTGAAAAGCATATATAATTGTTTTGAATTTATTTTTCACAGTGGTGGCTCTCCTATATTCAGGTCATTTCTAACAGCGAACAAAATACTGTGGAAAGGAGTTTCCATTTTGGGATGGCAAGTTCTACAACATAACTGATTCCCCTACGTTCATGCACAGTTTTCTTAAGCTAACGTCATAGCAAATAGTGAAGTTGTACAGTAGGTATACTAGAGTACCAGTACCTATACATTTCCAGTCAAGTTGTACCTGCTACACGATGCTGTCAGTCACTCGACATGTGTCGGTAATGCCGCAATTTTCTTTTCTTTTCCCCAGTCCTCCATATCCTACTAACATAATGACAATAGCTCATAGAGGACCGGGGCGTAAGTTCCGTTGTCTCTTTGGGAATGAGCCTGTTGGTCCGTCTATTGCTGCCAATCTAATATAATTCCCGGCAGATGTCGCTGTATACTATCTACGTTTTCTGATTTTCTCTGTTACAAGAGGTCTCCGTTTCAGGAATTTCCTCGTTTTGAGAAGACTCCGTTTAGGAGCTATTTCGTCCCCCTTTAAAGAGTTGTACCGTATTATAATTAGGGTACAGGACCGCTAAAAAAGCCACGGATTTGATAGTTGTAGAATTCATAAATTAGCTGCGCTTTCATTAGGAAAAATGCAAAACAGACAAGCGGTCGTCAGCGGTTACACGCACTGTGGATATAATGTGCTGCTGGCTCTCCTACTGGGCGCAAGCTATGACTCAGATGGATAGAACAAGCATCGTGACTCGCCATACGCCGTTGAGCCAATCTGAACTATATTAGAAGATGGAACATAAACTGATCAATCCACAATCACAAAACTAATGGCTGCAATGGGCTACAGGTGGTCCAGTATCGTTGAAAATATTTCGCTTACTGGCACGTATTATTCTTTCTTTTTGATTCCCAATCTTCCTCCAGCATCGAATGCACAGCAGGCCCATATCATCAGGTTTCAATCAGGGTTGTGGCGTAAGGTAGATCCAGTCCAACTCCGATTCCTGGGTCCAGGCAGTTTCCGACTCTTTGAAACCCACGAAATTACATACAGACTGCGATTATTTTTTCTCAACAAAATAGGCCGATTTTTATCGACTTTGACTCTTGGTTCCAGTAAGTTTCCGACTCAGCAGCCTGGGTTCTAACCACAATACACTATACATGGTGTTCAATAATTATCGCTATAGGCCAATCTCTTTATTTATGCGCATTTTTATTTAATATTCCTTCATCTCCAGACCTTAATCCCCTTCATATCAGCATTTGGTCCCCATTGGAGGGCAGGGTCTCAGCTTCCAATCACAAAAAAACGTGGAGGCTTTGAAGGCAACACTCTTGAAGGAATGGGCAAGTTTTCCCAAAGTGACTCTTGCATATTCGTAAAGAATTATAGTCAAACATGTTTATTTTGGTTTTATTATTTTTTCTATTTATTTAACAGATGTAGGCAAAAAAATGCAACAATAAAATTTGAATACCCTGTACTTCACAGCAGGGATTTGTATTTTCTTGCGGTATCGGCAGTTCCGTAGCCTCCGAACACGCTTTGCATCGTTATAAGTATAACACGCGATCTTGCATTCATTTCACCGAAAGATTGGTTTGCAGAAGTCACAGTCATTAGGGTTGCAGAGCTGGAGGCGGCAGAAGTTGGGCATATTTAGGAACCACGAGTTGAAGTCAGAATTCGCTGATCCCAATAGTCGGAATCAGTGAAAATTGGCCCATTTTTATTTTCTTAAAAAAAAAGAAATGGAGTCGCAAATTTTTAGGATCCAACTAGACGACCCGTGACCCGTTGGGTCGTTATTACGATCGTCTTCGCTTTCGCAAAAAGAGCAGGTGTTAGTTAGATGGGCATATACCGCCCGTTATTCGGCCGTCCTCTTCTGCCCGTCAAGGAGCGGCCAGTTTGGTTCACTATCACCAGATTTTTTTTTACTTATCTAACGAATATTCAAGATCCAGGTTGTAAGTAAAGTCAAATTATGATATGTTGCGCATTTCAGTTGTATTGCCCGTGGAACCAATGAATTGATCATGCCCGTTCTTGAGGCCCAGCTCAGTTTAACTTCCGTATCACAGATACAATCGAATTAAAGAGCTAATCCAAGGAAAGAATGCGACTGCACCCACTCTCCCTCCCCAATACCTCAAATTTCTTCCCGTAAAAAAGCGAAGAAGCTGTGTCAAACAAGACAAGAATGCAACTGCCGCCCCCCCCCCCGCCAATACTTCGAATTTCTTCCCTCATAAAAGTAAAGAAACTGTGTGCAAACAAGACACAAATAAATAAACAAAACACAAACAAGCAAGACCGGTTCACAGACTTTTAGTATAATACTAGACGACCCGTGACCCGTTGGGTCGCCATCACGATCGTCTTGTCTGTCTTTCGTGCTCATTTTGCTTCTTTCTCACCTGTAACTCATGCTGATCTTTCTTCCATCTGTTCTTCTCCTTCTTCTTTCACGACTTGCTATTCCCATGCACGTTGATCCTGTGTGGGAACACCCTCGTGCATGGGTTCCACGTGTCTATTATCACACTACGTGTCCCTTCATTCTTCCTCTGTGACATCGCCTTTGTTGTGGAAACGGAGACTTAAA
>LQNS02276930.1:6047719-6079751 GCA_001587735.2 Parhyale hawaiensis | reverse complement strand
CCGAAATTGAAATCGTAGCACTGAAGATATCTGAAGCTTCCGTTGGCACTCTCATGCTTCTTGATTCGTAGTTTCTTCCCACAGATGATTTCGGTGCATGAGCTATTCTTCAAATTTTGATGCAATTGTCAACGAATCTGACGAAACATAAGTTTTCACGGGCAGTAGACAATTATTTCTTCTAGCTTACTGTTTCCTCTGATGAAGCAGTTTTCTCTTCATAGGTCAAAATTTGAGCACCTCAAATGAAACAGATACTTGAGGTGGAAAGACGGTATCAACGGTATCTTTGCTACGGAGCGAACACATTCTATATAAGCTGGTATTTTGTTTAAGTTTGTTGATGTGTTTTACTCAAGATGTTACTTCTGCCTGTCTATATAAAAGACCTAAGGATGACAGCACGACAAAGGATCAATGACGAAAAGAAGAAAATTAAGAAGCAAATAAGAGAAGAGGAGATTCCGCACAGGCCTAGAGGCGGCAAACGTATAGGTTATTGCGTGAATTCTTCACGCACCGGTCCACTAGTTGTATGATAAAGTTCATCATACAATAAACTTAATTAACCAATGGCTAAATATTTATTTTAAAAGTGCTGTTTATATTGGCAACACAGCTATACATTTAGTTAATATTTATATTTCAAAGTTAGACACTCATCTTGAAAAATTAAGTAAAAAAATTCTATTTGCATAATCAAAGGTAACGCACTGTAATATATATATATATATATATATATATATATATATATATATATATATATATATATATATATATATATATATATATATATATATATATATATATATATATATAATATATATATATATATATATATATGCTGATGGATTAAATTTGCACGATTTATTATGATTCTATATTGAATTACAGAGTGTTCAAAATTAATCGTTGCAATTTTTGCTTGCATTTATTAAATACATCGCAATACACAACTTAAACCCTAATCAACATGTATTGTTTAACTGTAATTCTCTCCGAATATTTTTAATTTATACACTATGCCTTAAGTCGGCATCGATAACCTGCCGCAAAGGCTTACAGAAGGCTTGGCAAGAGTCCCGAATGCTTGAGGAAGATTTATCCATTCCTTCAAGAGTACCTATAGTAGTTTGGGGTAAAAACGGGACAGGGGTAAAAACGGAAAGTCAGTATTTTAGGCTGTCACTTGAAAACGGTTAGAGATATCGGGAAACGATTTGTACCATTCGAAAGAGGAGGTTTTGGGCATACTATCGCGCATAATCGGAGGTCGTCAAATTTTTTTTTCTAATTTTTTTTTACTGTCCTGTAATTACCCCCAAAAGCTCGTGTCCCGTTTTTACCCCAAATTACTATATTGCTTTCAACATTTTTGAAATAAGAAGCTGAGACCTTGCTCTTCAATGTAGACCAAATGCTGAAATCAAGGGGATTGATGTTTGAAGATGGAGGAATATTAAAGAAAACTAGGGCATTCTGAGAGCTTATATTTCCACCAAGCAAACCAATGTTCAAAAAATTTCAATTTGGTTCGGAACTATGAGTTCCTTTTTATAATCCACAATATCTAGTTATTTTACTTTTCAACTTTTGACAATAATAAAAGGTTCGATAATTTTCTTGAAAATCCGTAAGTAAGTTCATGGGCTATGTTCAACTTCAGACCAACATTTTGACAAATCTTAGTCAAACACAAAAAAAGATCATCTTCAAAATAAGGTCATCTATATTTTTTAACATATATAAAAACTTCTGTAAATTTCGTGAAGATCCGTTCAAAACTTTTCAAGTTACTGTGCTAACAAGCATAAAATGAAACACAAATAAACGAACGAACAAACAGATCGTCACAAAAGTTTGATCACTGACTCTTCGTGATATACTTAACAACTCATGTGAATTTCATTAAGCTCTGTCTATAACTTTTTGAGTTATGGCATCAAGAAAAAAGAGGCAGATGAACAAACAAACGGATGAACGGATCATCACATAAAAAAATACTCATCTGTTCCTCCTAGCATACCCACAATCTCTGTAAATTTCGTAAAAATACACCCATAACTTTTCGAGTTATCTTGGCGAGAGACAAACTTGATGAAAACATACACTCCTTGGCGGAGGTACATATGCACATTGCATAAAGTAGAACACTCTGAGATCGCACATATCCTCCAAAAGTAATGAAAAAACAAATTTGTTCTGAAATTATGATTTCCTTTGTATCAACACTAAATTCTAATCATTCGTGCCTTTTGCCGGTAATAACAGGGACTGTAATTTTGTTCATAAGATCCGTTCATAACTTTCTGAGTTATGCTGCTAACAAACATTCCGACAAACATTAGTCAAAAATAAAAACCAACCGGTCATCACCAAAATTTAATCATTCATGTATATCAACATTACCAACGATTCCTTTAAATTTCATATAGATCTGTTCAGAGCTTTTCTGAGTTATTTCACTAACAAGCTTAAAATCAAACACAGACGCAAACAAACACACAAATGAATTGACAGATCGTCACAAAATTAGTTCATTTACTCTTTGTAGTATACCTATCAACTCATGCAAATTTTATAAAATCCGTCTAGGCCTATAACTTTTTGAGCTATGGCATCAAGAAAAATGGGTAAGACAAACAATTGATACAAACAAATGGATTAACGGAGCACCACAATAAAAAAATAAGTTACTTATCTGTTCCTATTGACATGCCTAAAATAAGCCTGTAAATTTCGTTCAATCCTTCCATAACTTTTTGAGCTATCTTGGTGACTGACTGAGAGACAGGCAGACGAACAAACAAGCTCAACGAAGACCTAACCTCCCTGGCGGAGGTATTAAAAAGGTATAAACATAGAACTCCCTGTAAGTCCATATGGGGCGCGAAGTCTTATGCCGAGGACACATTATGCTGTACTTCCATTGGAACAACATAATGTGAGTCTGGGCAGCTGGCAGGTCGTTCATGCCAAAGTATCTACGCTACCGAGTTTAAATATTTTTAAAGTCGATGAGCTAGTTACTCTTCCAGTTGTGCGTGCGAAAACGTAAGTGACCTCTGCATGACATGCTCATAGGCCTCTTAAGCCGGCCCTGCTAACTTACTCGGGGTTCAAGGTGCATTAGGTTATCGTACCACGTGGCAAACAAACAACTCACGTCACAATTCGTCCCAGCCAATCAGAAGAGTCAACGCTTCTGGGATGTGACGAGTTGCCTCTGCTCATTGGCTGTGACGTCATCTGTTGTTTAACGACGCATTGCTATAACCTTGCGTTATCATTGCGGATTTTTTATAAGGAGTTGTAGGAAATGTAGAGCTCACATACCTAACCTGACCTAGTATTTGGAGACCATATGTAAGTACAGAAAGTTTGGCATCTAAGGAAACCTAATGGAATTTTTAGTGTTTGAGTTACCTACATTTCGGCATTTAAAATAGTCTATGGTGTTGAATTTAGGGGCGAAGCACTTCCCCTATGTTAGTTCACCCCATCCCCATGACACTTACTAGTCGCAACAAAAAACTGATTACTGTACATTTTTCTCATTCTGGGACGTGCTTTTTTGTGTGTGTGTTATTGACCGCGATCGATTGGCACTCTGAGTCAAAATCTGTGGATTAGCTATTTTGAAACGTGAATTACGTGAGTTGCATTCCGATTACGCTTCAACAGACGCCCAAAAGTTCAACCTTGCGAAGTAGCATTGAGTTTTTGCCCGTCTACAGGAACAATCAGTTTGGGACTAGTTTAAATAGCCTTCAAAAGAAGGGTCAATTAACAGGCCCATTTCAGGGAGCCGCGAGGCCTTCTATGCGCTATTGCCATTATTAAGTCAGTATCATTTAGATGACTGAGAAAAAGAAAATACCTCAGCCGCTGAGACGATTTCTCAACCACGATTTATAGCGACAGATCAGGGGAGGAACTTGGAGACGTTAAGTTAGTTGGGGTGAAGATAACAGACGATGGATTAAGGTCGCCTCCGAAACTTTGGCCATTTGAGTTTGTGACTCTTGAAGGAGGTGTCCGTAGCTGTAGAGGATGTCTCTCCTAATGCTTGTCAAGACGATTTTTAAACGCGTTGGCTGTCTCCACACCAACAACTTCGGAAGGGAGTTTATTCCAGATCTTCACTGTGAAATACGGAAGGCACTACTGGCTTGAGGTAGTTCTTCGAGCTCTGTGCTTCAGTTTATACTCGTTGTTTTGCATGCGATCATTATGTGTCTCAAAAATTCCCGTTGTAGGTGTTTTGTTGAAGTCTTTCAAATAGATTAGATAGGTGGCAGTAGACGAACCAAGAGGCCGATTCCCAAAGAGACCTCGGAACTTGCACCCCGGCCCTCTGTGAGCCATTGAAGGTTTCTATTAGTTGTTTCCTCTTTCGTATTTTGCTCGAGAGACATCAGGCCCACTCCCTGTAGGCGGTACTCGTGTGGCTTGTTTCGCAGCACAGGCATCGATTTTGATACTCTGCGTTGGATTCTTTTCATTCTATCGATTTCTTTGCTCTGATGAGGCGACCAAAAGTGAACAGCAAATTCTACAGTAATACGGGACCACTAGTGGTTTGTGCAAGGAAATGATTATGGCCTTGGATTTGTCCTCGAAATTCCTGGTAATGAATCCTATAGTACTCTCGTCAACTTACTGACTGTGTTGTAGTTTGTTTGTAATACTGTACTTATTCTCAAGTCCCGTTGTTGGGTGACAGCTGACACTTCTGCCCCGTTTATTTTCAATTTAATCGGGTAAGGGGTTCTGCGGCCCTACGTGCATTTCTAAACTTTTGTCAGCATAAAATTTCATCTACCACGTTGTGCTCCATTCCATGAGGTGACCAAGGGCTTGTTGGAACTCAGTTGTTTTCCTTGCTGGATGACATAGTTTAGTGTCATCTGCAAATCTACTGATTCTACTGCGGTTATTGAGATCAAGATCAGTGACGTAAATTGTGAATAAACGTGAGCTGGGTACGCTACGTGTGGAACCCTTGATGAAACTGGCGTCCAGTCGCTAGTCTATCCAGGTACCTTCCTTCACTCCCTGCTGCTGACGAACGAGCCATGCCCGGTTCCAGCATCAAGAGTCTCCCTGGATGCCACGGATTTCCTTGTTTTCCCTTAACCGTTGATGGGAGATTTTATCCAAAGCCTTTTGGAAGTCTAAATAAACGAAGTCCACACTCCTTCCTTCGTCTCTAATATCTGTAGCTCTCTAAATGCAGTTCAGTAGGTTAGTTAAGCAGCTTCTCCTAATTCGGAAGCCGTACTGGATGTCGGAAATAAGCTAGTGCATCCTCAGGCGATCAGTGATGCGCTTCTTCGGGAGGCGTTAGATGGTTTTGCTGGCAACCGAAATAAGACGGATTGGTCGATAGTTACTGGTGGTTTTCTTATCCCTTCTGATATTTCGGGACCACGTTAGCTAGTTTCCAATCCTTCGGGACTTATCCCGCTCTTAAAGATCAATTGAATATTTCGAAACTCTCGCATGTGCACGAAATATTCTGCGCTAAATTATGCCTCTCTATTCACAGGCGACAATGGTCCGATGGGCAACAGACATCGAACTCCGTTCCAACAAGCGATGTTGTAATGGCTACAGGCTCAGCAGCGAAACAAACATGAATCTAACAACTAGAGAATAATATATGCTACCTTTTGCTTCCACAGTTAATATTAAATCGAAGCTTACGATAAAATATCTTCATTATAATTAGCTGCCGCGACTACGAAAGTAGACGGAAGAATCCATACGCCGATAGATATCGATGCATTGGGGGCGGTTTGTTTACAAAATTTTGCGCATTTGACTCATAATGCTGTCTGCTTCAGGCTGAAATTTTGAGCAATCGTGAGAGTGTGCAGGTTTTTAGACATCGATTCGGTGGTCAAAACTCGCATACTTGTTCTGTTACCTTGCGTGCGGCACCGGCATATATAAAGCATGCAGCAACAATCATCGTGGCTGGAATATGTGTAACATCTTACACGGTAAATACCGAAGGTAAATATTCGTTCAGGTTAGTAACTATGTTAAAGCAATATTTGAAACAGCAGTTCCTGAAAAATTTGTGTTAATGAGATTCAAGTTTTAAATTTTAAAAGACCTGTAGATGGCACCTTAAAAATGCTCAAGCAATTTCTTATATTTACTTAGGAGATAGATTGTAGCTATACAACGCTAATAAATCGATATCTTTTTAAATTTCCTGAAATCCTGTAATGCTTCTGTTGTAAAATATCTGGAATTACGGTGCGGAGTAAATTGGACTGACGGTAAACATTTTCACACCATTTCATGGTCATCTCACTGCTGTGTTTACAAGAGTTCTACATAACGTTTGGACGAAAAGATGACGATACTCGTTCTTTTGACTAGCGTGTGGCTTCGCCATAAGGGCAGTTCACACGATAATCACATGAGTGAGTTTCCTCTGCTAATAGTCAGAGTGTTTTGTTGGACCCGTAAACGCACCTCCGTGAGTACCAAAAGAGTACTAAAATGTTAGCCTTCAAGTCAGCTTGCTCAGCAAATATCGCTAGAGAAGTTTCGCAGATTTATTCAAGTTTTGAGGGAATTAGAGGGCTACTTTAAAGGCCACAGCAACGCATTCGAAAACGGAGCTGAGAAAAGTCCTTTGTCTGAACTATTGTATGAATTAAGCTTTATGAGTTAACCGGTAAAGTTGTAGTTACAGGCATTTTAAAATTGTTTTTTGTGTATACATCGACCAGTATAGGACTAACTTTCACTTCAAGCGTTCATGTAATGTTTTCAGGCATCTTAAAATATTTTAGAGCTGAAATTAGAGGCTGTGGCACGCGCTAGCCAAAAGCACGAGTTTTCTCAGCTAATCATCCGAAGATTTTGCTGAGCCCTCGTAAACGCAGCTTTGATATGACCAAAAAAGGGTTAAAATGTTAGCCTTCAGTTCAGTTTGCTCAGCAAGTGCCGTTAGTCAAGTTTCGGACAGCTTTTCAAACTTAGAGGGAATTATAACTGAAAATTCTTTGCGAGTGTGTTCTAGTTACGTGGACACAGCTACGCTTTCGGACGCTGAGATCACGACACCCAGTTTCGACTAACGTGAGAGCAGGCCTTAGGTAAGATTAACATGCAGACGCATTAGTAACGGAAAAAATCAGCTAACATATATACTTTTCTGTCTTGCCTGACTACAGTAATCACCCACATTGCATAGACATTGCAACAGACTATGTATGGGCGCAACTGTAGAAATTTACCACAAAAAATCGTTGTGCAAGTCCCCGGAGGGCATGCTCTTGGACCAAAATGGAGACATGTCTGTGGGGAGGAGGGGTGAGGCGTTCTTTCTACCGTCTGTGTTTTTTTGCCGCGAAGCAGGAACTGCGCGGACTGCAAACACGGAAATGAGGAACTGCAGGTCAACGGGGATGGCAGTAACCTCCGGAAGGTCAATAAAATTGCTTACATTCTTCACGACGCTTTTTGTAGCCCTGTGGTGATGCCTCTACATCTGTGACATGTTAAGGGTATACAGAATGCAAGGCCAAAGGAGAAATGAGGTGGACACAAATGTATTTATCTCAAGTCCTTTCGTTTTCCGTTCATCCACCGGAAGGCCATGTGTTATGGGTAAGTGCGTTCACGTGTTGAATTCTGCAATGACATAGTCTACGTAAATTGTGTGTTTGTCAATTTGTTTGCTTATCCTATCGCTTTTTTATCCCCATGTTAGTTACTAAATATAAATTTTTATTTTAAATTGGAGCAATTTATCTAATATCGCCATCTGCTGGATGAAAAACTGCACTACAAACTTAAATATTGCGTTTACATTATGTGAACGAACTTGGCACTGATAGTAGTGAGGTGCGACGATGGTAAGCATCGTAGCTTGATCTAACCAAGTATACCTGACTCCGATAAAAATAATAATCATTACATTTAACGACGAGAAGAGTACAAACTCAATGTTCAGGTGTATTTGGCTCTAGCTGAGTGCTTTTACAACGAAATTAGCTAAGAATACTTCTTACCTCAATTTTTAATAGAAATTTGGGAGAAAATGTTGAGCTGCGACTTTCAAAAAGCAAATGAAGCATATTGATACTAGATGGCGCTGTTAAATGAACGCATGGTAGCTGTCTTTTAGGCTTTTTAAATGATAGATGTTAGGTTAAAAACAGCTGCGTGCGTTGTATGTGTGTACTAGGCAACCACATGGTAGTGTCGATGGGTGCGTTGATGTAAAAGGTATAGTGCGACTGACGCGTCAGTGATTGTGTACTGAGTTAACTGTATCTACCAGTGGTATTTTGGATACACGAATGAAATAAGTTGAGAAATGGTGGTGCTGAGAAAAGTAATGTTACTGAGACTTCATACTGATAACTGAGTGCATTTGGAGTAGTTATCTAGCCTATAGGTAACCTGCCTGCTATTAGGTTTCATTCATTGCAATGAAAGAGATAGACGTGAACACAGTTTATTGTGCTTTTGGATTTGTTTACTGCGTCTCCAAGCTCTGAAACTTTGTACAAGTTTATCTTCGATTCGGAAGCATTTTCCTTTTTGTATTATTTTTATTTGTTCGTAGGTGGATATTTATAATTTACGGCAAATGAAGTCGCATTATTAATTTTTCTGTATTGGTACGAAATGAGAAAATATGGAGAGCGAAAAGCTGAATTCAGAATAGAAAGTTGCGTACTATCGTGTTATCGATAAACAAAACGTACAATGAGATAAGGATAGGCTACCCTCATCGTCAAAAGAATTTGTATCAATATCTCCATTGTATATTTTCGTAACAGCTGGTACGCATGCTAGTAAAAAAAAGTTGGTTCAGATACTCATGTGGACATTTTGTTGGGCCCCCGTAAACACAGCTTTGTGTTTACGAGAAGAGGTGCATAAATGTTAGATTACCCCAATTCAGCTCGATCAGCTGTTGCCGTTAGTTAAGTTTCAGAGATCTCCTCAAACTTGGAGAGAATTATAACTGAAAATTCTTTGCAAGTGTGCGCAATTTAAATGGACACTGCAACGAATGCGAACGCGGAGATGACGAAACTCATTCTTTTGAATAGCGTGTGTACCAGACATAAGTAATTGTGCTGTAAACAAAACATCAAAATAAACAATGCATACGAAATCTTCGATTTAGCAATCGATTTTGCAAAAGATAATTTGAAATTTCGACCAACAACATCAATTATCGAAATGTTTAGTGCGATCATTTTCGCTTCGGCAAAACTTGCCATTTTTCTTTTCCGGCCTTTCGAAAATTCGCACCACAAATGAATATGAATTTGAGGCGTGTTGCAATCACATGCCAGCTGGGCTACCGCAACCTGACGGATGGTAACCGTAACCCGAAGTGCGTTTATCAGAGCGCCATTTGTCGTCGACGAAAGCTGTTTACGAAAGTTATTTACGTAATCTGAGTTACCTACGGAGTTTCCTCGTTATAAATTTATATTTTTTCTCTTTACTTGAAATCGATTGTGAGCGGTGACCTGCGTCACCGTAACCCGCGTTACAATCGTCGTTACCGCTTTTCGGGTTGTGATTGCGACACAAGTTGTGAGGGGCAGAATCACCGGTGCAGCACCGGCAATCCAGAAATTGTGCTTACAACACACCTCAGCATTGCGACTCTCTCAACGAGTTTATAAATTATCGTCTTTGCATCTCCCCTGTATGGGGCGTAGCCATAATACAAATAAATTGTTAATATTATTGCAGGTTCATAAAGAGACAAATAATAGACAAGCGCATAATACAGAAAAGGCTACAGTTGATAAAAGACAGATCAACCATTAAACACTAGGCCTACTTATAATAATGATTCGCGTTATCAACTGTATAATAATACACAGTTGTTGGTTAGTTGTTTGTTTGTTTGTTTGCTTGCTTGCCATCTAGCTTGCTCTAGGATTGGTCCGTCTCTCCGTCTCACTGTTAACGATTTAGATAAGAGAAAATTCATCTGCTGAAGAACAAGTTGAGATACCATGAACTTTCACCCATTGAAATTACGATGAAAAGCATTGCTCAAAAGTGGAAACTCTTCATTTTCTGAATTTTGCTTCGCTTTGAAAAGTAGCTCACTACTATTTGATATGATAATTTTTCTTGTGAGCGTGGTAGTTGAAAGAAAGTTCATTTATTTCTCCGAGGAGAGGTATCTTTGACAGAGTTTTTGATCCTGTTGAACCTCAAGCTCAATACACGTTGCAGTTTATGTTCCTTCATAATGCATAGCCCATTTCGCTTATGCTTTCTTTAGCTGAATCTCTTCGTGGCAATTGAAACTTCTGAACAGAGGCCCAATGATATTCAATTTACATTGCAGCCAATTAAACTTCGAACCTGAAAGATCAATTATGGGTTGGTATCCAGGTTACGGTAAGCCCTGAGCGTTTCCGGTGAGTTCTTTTGATTGAACTATATTTTCTTAGTGCTGCTAAACGTTTGACCAATTGCGCCTTATATAAATACTAGAGGGCCCAGCCGGGCTAATATTCGTCTTATCCCCCACTTGAACTTCAGAATTATATTGATATCTTTTGATTCGTAGAAAATTGCTGATTTAAAATATATAGGTCTTCATTTGTGGAAATTCTGTTTTGTTTTGTCAAATTTTCGTCTATTCAGCTTCTTAATTGACCCGTCGGAGCGCGCTGCTGCTTTAGGTTAGGTTACATGCGTTTGCGTAAGAGTCAAACTCGCCCCACTTTAGGCCGTACTGTCAGGTAGATAGGTATAAACCCCTTCAGATTCACCCCTCATTAGGCCGTACTATTGGGTAGTTAGGCAAAAATCCCTCAGATTCACCCCTCTTTAGGCCGTACTGTCGGGTAGTTAGGCATAAACCCCCTTCATAATATCGGGCAGGTTAGGTAAGGCGTAGGTCTGGTTTGCCTAATTTCCACAAAAAATGGATGTCATTTTCGTTTTCAGCACACCTCAATTATACTGGAAATCACTTTCTTATACTTTAACTCGAGTGGGGGATAAGACGAATATTTACCCCCAGCCGTCAAAAAGGACATCAAAAATTTTTTTATTGAGCTATTTATTGTTCCGGTTCCCAGTACGGTAACTATAGGTTTTGCTGTATTATAAGTCTTATCCCTGCAGGCCTGATCTTCCATTAGTGAAACGCAAGCTGTACAACCATGAGTTTTGCGAGAGCCAAATATCCCCGTTGCAAGATAAGGCGTGAACATCAGCTTGGAATTGATCAAGCGTTAAGTGGTACTAAGAAAATATAGTTCAGTCAAAAGAATTCACTGGAAATGCCCAGGAGTCATCGTATTGTGGATACCAACTGATTGTTGAACCTCAAGCGTCGAAATTTGGCTGCGATGTAAATTCAATATAAAAAGGCGTCTGCTCAGCGTGAAGATTCAACTGCTTCGATATCATTCAGCAATAAAAGCGGGGGTCCAGAGGCTGGGGATCCAGAGGCCGGAGCTCCAGAGCTATATTTGTCACCGGTACCCCAAGCGCTGAAATTGTATGGTATCTCAACTTGTTTTTCAGTACATGAATTTTCTCCTATTAAACTCTTAACTGCGTGACGGAGAGACGAACCAACATTGGAGCAAGGGAGCAAGCAAGCGACCAACAACTGTGTTTTATTATATAGTGGAATGTCTTGCACGGGGAATATTCTGCTCTCGCAAAACTCATGGCGGTACAACTTGCGTTTCTTTCATGAAAGATCACGCCCTCAGGTATGAGACCTATTTTACAGCGAACCCTGTACTGGGAGCAGGAACGATAACAAAAGTTATTGCCAAATTATTGAAGTAATTTTTTAAGGCTGGGCCCTCTAGTACATACAGTATATATAGGGCAGTTGTCATGAGAAGTTGCTCACTGTAGATTTTATCAAAATATTTATCCGTTTATGTTAAAAACTAGTGGACCTGTGCGTGAAGAATTCACGCAATAACCTATACGTTTGCCTAATGCCTCTAGGCCGGTGCGGAATCTCCTCTTCTCTTATTTACTTCTTAATTTTCTTCTTTTCTTCGATGATCCTTTATCGTGCTGGCATCCTTAGGTCTTCTATATAGACAGGCCAACCATCGCTAGCAGGGATGGCATGGGGGGTTTTACCAGGACTGGTAAAACCCCCCATGCAAACCCTGATCGTAAGCGGGTAGGTACGTTGATTTTCATGCTTTGTCAAGGAATCAATACGTATGTATCTAGTAGTATATTTCAATGAGGGTATGCATTTCCGATCATGTATGCTGTGCCTACTGTATGCATGTACATACTGGACGGCCCGTGACCCATTGGGTCACCATCACCGTCTTTGCTTCTCATAAGAGTATTCAGCATTGTACCAGTTTGTACCAGTAAGCAATGATAAATATCTATCTAGATTTGGTGTAATCCAGTTGCATTTCTCGAACCACCTTCACATTCAGCATGCACGTTTATGCAGCCAAGTTCAGGTGGACCCCACCATTTCTCCCCCCGTTGATATAGTGACATCGAATCTTCAACGCTCGAATTTCTTCCTATGCAGAAGCGAATGCTGATATTCCCTTCAGCTGTAAGACCAGCAGACTGATGCTATATTTCAATCGTCTTAGCTACTGTTACTGGCCATGTGACGAAAATTTTAGAATTACAATCCTCTAGTTCACTCGACGTAAACAGCAAGCGGTATCCAGGTTGCGACGCTCTTTAAAGATGCAGTTCATGTTCGGGAAATTGACCTTTATTTATAAGTAACTAATACTTGAGTATCTGCTTGAAAGTAGTGTTTCGCTGTATGTTACCAAAGAGGAGAACGATATCATCAGACAGAGTGAGGATATCATAAAACAGGGGAGGATATCATCAGACTGGGAGGGAATATCATGAAACAGAGGAGGATATCACCAGACTGGGAAGGGATATCATAAAACAAGGGAGGATATCATCAGAGGGGAAAAGGATATCATCAAACAGGGAAAGGATATCATCAAACAGGGGAGGACATCGTCAGACGGGGAAAAGATATCACCAAACAGCGGGAGGATATTATCAGCCAGAGTGAGGATATTACAGCCTAACAGAACGAAAATTTGCAGCGCTCGTCTCATTTGATCAGTAAAGCTGGGAGTCGCAGAGCGTCCGTCGTAACCAAGTCAGTATGCGGAACAGCTACGATCAAGTAATAACTTATCGTAAATTATTCGGCGGCTGTTTGGAGGGCCGACCACACTAATGATATTCATAAAGAGTCAAATAAACAGATACACGCGCAACAGTCCTCACCATACTTATTGACGATCGCGTATCGTGCGGGTTTCGCAGTCCGTCTCTGAAATTGTCTGCTCCTCATTAGCTAAATAAGTCAACCCCCCTGTGGTAGGCTATCGTCATGGACTTATATGAACCGCTGCAGGGCTGCAGCTGTGCTGCAGACGTAACATACTCCTAATATAGAGCTGTAGGGCTGATCAAATTTAATTTGCCAACATCGCCTGGCTGTGTTATACAGCCGCTTGCGTAACTAATTAGTTAATTTGTATTAACATTATTAAGTACACATACCTGTACTGTGCAAGGTAAATATCTATGAAAGTGATACATAAATATGTGGTTCAGTAAGGAAAATATTAACTAATTGTAACGGTAATAGCGAATACTCCGTGTAACATCCTGTTTCACTACTATTGTACAAATGTGGAACGAAAATTCGACTTGCGCACATGCGGTCGGACCTTTGGTGCTACAAGCATTTGTACTATTTATTAGACTTCGTAAACTTTTTATTTTATTACCTCCGCCAAGGAGGTTATGTTTTTGCAGGAGTTTGTTTGTCTACAATTTATGCTCTGTGTCTGTATAGCAACGGAACTCAAAAAGTTATGGGTGGATCTTCATGAAATTTACCGTGACTGTTACGAATGTCACAACGTACAGATTTGCAAATTTATACAGTGATCCGGAAGAAGTTCTGGAATTTAGCCTATTTTGAAGTTTTCATTAGTATTGAATTTTTTGCCGGAGGTCTGCGTTTCCGGAACGATCCTCTTTTACACTTTTAACACTACACAGCCATGAAACTAGCATAAACTATATATATGCATTAGTAGCGCCAACAAACATTACTGAACAACAAAGTAGAATATAGGTATTTGTGGAGCAGCATAGTTTCTAAACTTGTGTACAATTGAGCATAGCAGGCTGGAAATATATCTAAGCACTTAATTTCTATTGTTTTAATTTATAAATGTTTTTTTAAAATATTGTTTGTAGAATCTTCTAGAATATTTAGGATGATCATGGCCGGTTCTCACGTCAATCTCCTCAACGTATACTCTCAGTAGATTGTCCAGATCTATTGCTGTGCCATTTAAACAGCAGGAAATTGCCTAGGTCTCTGAGTTCCTATTCGCTGTCTGTTCGAACAAACATAAGAAATTTTGCTTGTGATGTATGATAACTAACCTAATCGCTAGCATTTTAGCAGGTCATTTGGTAAACACTCAGCTTCGTTTACAAGGAATTAACAAACTAGTCGCACAATTTGCTGAAAGAACTCATTTAAAACTAGAACGCCTTCATTTTTGTTGGCCAGCTGTTATTGTTATTATTAAATTACATTAGACTGGCGACGTGGGAACGAAGAACTCCACTCGATGAGGTTAACAAACCCCTACGCAACCAGCCAGCGAGCGAAGAGAAAAAATAGAAAAAAGAAAGAGAAGAACCGAGATCACAGATAGCTTTCTGTGCAGATCGCTTAAAGCTGCCAGTACCCACACCAACAAAGACAAAGCCGTCAAGACCTTTCCAAGCATCGACACACGATGGAAAAAACGAACGAGAATGCTGGCCCGTATGGCATCGTAACGGTTCCAAGGCAAACTCATGAAGAGCATCAGTACGCCGAATATAGCTCACCCGAACAAATGGCTCCGGAAAAAAAATCAGACAGTGGATGACTAGGGCAATTATATAATTTATACAGAAAGCAGACCCCATCAACTCTGCGACGATGCGTCTGATCACAAGGCACAACACCATCCAGCATGAACGGACATCGACGAACCACTTTGTCAAGCAAACACAGATGACAATCGGCTGCAGAACCCCAAACTACAGAGCAGTATTCCAGAAGAGGGAGAACATAGCAATTAAAGCAGCGACGTGTCAATTCTACCGAACCAAACACCCTCCAAACACGTCTCCCAAGACCAATCTTCTACGATGCAAGTGAGGCAACCGAACGAATGTGGGGCTCAAACGTCAACTTTGGATCACAATTGACACCCAAGATTACCAAGCCATCTACCACAGGAAGTGACACACAATCCATTATGTGTGCAGGGAAAGGAGGTCTCACTGAACGTAACCAAGACACGAGCATGGTCTTAGTCTTGCCAGCATTGAGCTTCATCCCCTACCTAGAACACCAGGAATCAATTAGCTACTTCCAAATCACGCTGAATGGATTCTGAAACCTCCAACCTATCACTTCGCATATCGCAAACAGCGAGCAAAGTAACATCATCAGCGTAACCAACAAGTAAATTATTAACAAGATCAAACAGATCCGCTGTGTATACGATGAACAACAAAAAGCCCAGAACACTACCCTCTGGGACACCAGAGACCACGTCCAAAAACTCTCTCCTCATCCCATCAACAACTGCACATTGACGTATGCCATATAAAAACATTAATTACCGCGAAAACTGAACCACCAATGCCCAACAATCTCAGCTTATGGAGTTGCCCAAGGTGATTCACGCTATCAAAAGTAACACTGAAGTCAAGCTGTACCAATCTTGCCTCATGACCCCCATCAAGAACCAGCTGCAACACATGAGAAATATGAAGCAGAGCATCACTAGTTCCCAAGCCCCTACAAAACCGCACTGTGTTGGGGGAAGGGGTTACTTCATTCTTTAGGCCCCCATACACTACACGAGCCACTAGCTCCTCCGCGAGCAGAGTGTCAAGCTCGCGCGAGCTAGGCTCGACTCGGGCTTTCTGCCTCCACACACATTACGCGAGCCGAGCATTAGTTTGCACACAAGTTGTTTCTCTAGAGAAAAAGAAAACTTCAAAGTTCAATATCTCGACAGGTGACTCCTCAACTGCTCCATTCTACCTAAACATATTAGAAAAAATATTAGATTTGGGGGAAAAGGGGTGTAGTTGCGCAATAACACCCAGCTATCTCTTGTAGTTGCACTCTTGAGTTTCCAAATAACTTAACGAGTTCCCAGCATGCCCGAAACGTTCGTGTTGCACGATGTGAAAACTCAAGTTTCCAAAAACGGAAACATGTGTCTCAAATTCTAGCAACAAAGGTAGGAGTTTCATGGCTTGCTGCGCGGTGTGGACGAGCTTTTTTGCACAAAGCTTAACATAGGCTCGGCTCGCGCGATGCTACTACCACACACTACCCGAGCCAGGCAAAATATCGGCAACAGACAGGTCGGCACGAGCCGCGCCACGAGCCCGATAGCGCGTCTTGCGGCTCGGATCGAAAATGCCCACACACTACCAAAACTGGCTCGTGGCACAGCTTGCAAGCCCAGGCTCGGCGCGTGTAGTGTAAGGGGACCTTTTCATTTTTCAAATTTAGGTCGACCCACCTGACCCCGTACAAAAAAAAATTATGAACATTGTTCAACTCCTTCTCCCTGTTCTTGGGTGGACAAACAAACAAATATACTGTATATAGGTAGGTACTTGAGTCCTAAACGAAAACATTATATCACTTCTCTCACTTCGTTCGTAGGTGATAAAAACTAGTGCGTAAACCAGGGTTGTGGATTCGGATGGGTTAAGCCCAGCTCCGACTCCTTGGGCCGCCAGCTCCCATATCCGACTGATCTATATTATACTAATAGTCTGTGAACCGGTCTTGCTTGTTTGTGTTTTGTTTATTGATTTGTGTCTTGTTTGCACACAGTTTCTTTACTTTTATAAGGAAGAAATTCGAGGTATTGGGGAGGGGGAGTGGGTGCAGTCGCATTCTTTCCATGGATTAGCTCTTTAATTCGATTGTATCTGTGGTACGGAAGTTAAACTGAGCTGGGCCTCAAGAAAGAGCATGATCAACTCATCGGTTCTACGGGCAATACAACTGGAATGCGCAACATATTATAATTTGATTTTGCTTACAACCTGGATCTTGAAGCAAAAAATCTGTTGATAGTGAACCGAACGGGCCGCACCTTGACGGACAGAAGAGGACGGCCGAATAGCGGGCGGCCTATGCCCAGCTAAATAACACCTGCTCTTTTTGCGAAAGCGAAGACGATCGTAATGACGACCCAACGGGTCACGGGTCGTCTAGTTGGATCCTAAAAATTTGCGACTCCATTTCTTTTTCTTAAGAAAATAAAAATGGGCCAATTTTCGCCGACTCCGACTATTGGGATCAGCGAATTTCTGACTTCAGCTCGTGGTTCCTAAATATGCCCAGCTTCTGCCGCCTCCAGCTCTGCAACCCTATAATGACGGTGACTTCTGCAAACAAATCTTACGGTGAAATGAATGCAAGATCGCGTCTTATGGTTATAACTATGCAAAGCGTGTTTGGAGGCTACAGAACTGCCGATACAGCAAGAAAATACAAATCCCTGCTGTGAAGTGCACGGTGTTCAAATTTTATTGTTGCATTTTTTGCCTACATCTGTTAAATAAATCGAAAAAATAATAAAACCAAAATAAACATGTTTGACTATAATTCTTTACGAATATCCATAATTCATTCAATACGCCTTCCGTCGGCATCGATAACCTGCAGCACACGCTTGGAGAACGATTTACGAGAGTCACTTTGGGAAAACTTGCCCATTCCTTCATGAGTGTTGCCTTCAAAGCCTCCACGTTTTTTGTGATTGGAAGCTGAGACCTTGCCCTCCAATGTGGACCAAATGCTGAAATCAAGGGGATTAAGGTCTTGGGATAAGGAATATTAAATAAAAATGCGCATCAATAAAGAGATTAGCCTATAGCGATAATTATTGAACACCCTGTATTGTGTATTGTGGTTAGAACCCAGGCTGCGGAGTCGGAAACTTGCTAGAACCAAGAATCAGAGTCAGAGTCGGTGAAAATCGGCCTATTTTGTTGAGAAGAAATAATCGGAGTCTATAATTTCGTTGGTTCCAAAGAGTCGAAAACTGGACCCAGGAATCGGAGTCGGACTGGATCTACCTTAAGCCACAACCCTGATGGAAACCTGATGATATGGGCCTGCTGTGCTAAGTGTGCATTCGATGCAGGAAGAAGATTGGGAATCAACGAAGAAAGAATAATAGGTGCCAGTAAGCGAAATATCTTCAACGATACTGGGCCACCTGTAGCCCATTACAGCCATTAGTTTTGTGATTATGGATTGATCAGTTTAAGTTCCATCTTATAATATAGTTCAGATTGGCTCAATGGCGTATGGCGAGTCACGATGCTGGTTCTATCCATCTGGGTAGTAGCATGCGCCTATAGTAGGAGAGCCGGCAGCACATTATATCCACAGTGCGTGTAACCGCTGACGACCGCTTGTCTGTTTTGAATTTTTCCTTATGAAAGCCCAGCTAATTTATGAATTCTACAACTATCAAATCCTTGGTTTTTTTAGCGGTCCTGTACCCTAGTTATGATACGGTAGAACTCCTTAAAGGGAAACTGCCCGAAGCCGAAGTAGTTCCTAAACGGAGACTTCTCAAAACGAGGAAATTCCTGAAACGGAGACCTCTTGTAACAGAGAAAATCAGAAAACGTAGATAGTATACAGCGACATCTGCCGAGAATTAGATTAGATAGGCGGCAGTACACGAACCAAGAGGCCCATTCCCAAAGAGACACCGGAACTTACGCCCCGGCCCTCTATGAGCTATTGCCATTATGTTAGTAGGATGTAGAGGACTGGGGAAAAGAAAAGACAATTGCGGCATTTACCGACACATGTCGCGTGACTGACAGCATCGTGTAGTAGGTATACCTTGTCTTGATTGGAAATGTATAGGTACTGGTACTCCAGTATACTGTACAAATTCAATATTTGCTATGACGTTAGCTTAAGAAAACTGTGCATGAACGTAGGGGAATCAGTTATGCTGTAGAACTTGCCCTCCCAAAATGGAAACTCCTTTCCACAGTATTTTGTTCGCTGTTAGAAATAACCTGAATATAGGAGAGCCAGCCCTGTGAAAAATAAATTCAAATTAATTATATATGCGTTTCACGACCGTCAACTTTCTAAAAACTTCGTAATTTAATTTTTTTTTGTTTCTATACTGACAAAAACATTATGATTTTTCAAATGAAATTGTAGCTATATTTTATAATACATAAGTGAAAGTTTAATGTCACTCCATATCTTTTACACAGGTACAACGATGTAAATTTCCTAAGAAGAATATATTTTTTATAGTGACATCTTCTTGTGATGTGCATTTGTGGAATAATTTAGTTTTCTAAGTATATCTTAACTTTATGGCATTTGGTGTTTGTAGAACCATGATGCGAGTGTCTTATGCACAGAGTAGTTTTAATTTCGTTGAACTTTTGCTCTCTACTTTCTTCATTTTAGAGGGTGAACTTTTTCTGTGAATTTTGCTCCAGTGTTTTTTTTTAGTAAGGTAAGTTCAGCATCTGCTTGAATTTTGTTTATTTTCTGCGATTGACAGAATTTTTTTAATAACCAGTTTTATATTACTTCTAAGGGTATATTGATATGAATCTTGATATTATTGTATTTATACTGATGCTTAAAACGTGCGTGAAACAGAAACTTGTCAAATATTCTGCTGGGGAAATTTCCATAGGTGTAACTTTGATTGAGCAAAGTCTTTGTGTTTGAAAGCTTGTGAGAATAAAATTTACGAAAGCGAAACAATACGTACCTATGCAAAAGTTTTAGTATGAAAGAAGTAGGTATCCTTGCAAATTGTTTTTTCCTGTTGTTTGTCTCGTATTGGTCGGCGGCTGCAAATTTCGGATGAGGAGAGATTCCATTATTTGTAGGCGCCCCGCCTCGGTATGGGGATAAGATATAGGCAAGGCGTCCTTTCTTGGTATGGGGATAAGATAGGCAGAAATTCGGCCATCGAATTAAACGCAAATGTGAGCACTGAGTAGAATTTATGGTCCAGACAATGTAACGGAGTTACCAGCTTCAGGATGCACAAGCGTCTGGTTTAAAGGATTCCTGAAGCAATGAAAGCCGATGAAACATGCTTCATATAGTCTTGGTTTGATGTGATGCCGCTGCCATACTCCTCTAAGATAAATACCCTAACCCCGATAGCTCTATTCCACAGCACTGCCATACCCTTAACTTGAAATGCCCATTCCCTTAAATGCCATAATCTTGATAGCCTATACCATACCGTAACCCTAATACCTATGGACTTTCTATGAAACACCCTAACCCTCACGAACTCTTTTCCAGTTCTTTCGTTTAACATCACTCGGAAGTAGCTCCAGGTGCGTCCCTAGTATACAGTCACGTGGACAACTTTGTAGTTAATCTTGGCAAATGCTTCAACGACAACGTTCTTCTTTTCAAATTTAAAAGGAAGGTACGGTAGTTTTGATGCTAAACGTAGTAACTGGATATTGTAGCCCTCAAGACCAACATGTTTGTCGTCGAAACGTTTGCTTGCCAAGACACTGCCCTGCACCACTTGCCTCAGAGCTTCTACAATATTGACATGCAATTGCATAATTACTTGCGTTTCGTTTTGACATTGTTTGTGTTCATCTTTTTGCGCTAAATTTAGTTGTGGTTCAATGTAATAATTCCGTATCAGATGTACCTCAATTTTTTTGACAGAATTATGCTTATTGCATTAAAATTCCCTACGCTTGTTACTCATTATTGGCTTGCCTCGATTTAACGGTAAAATTTTCTCTAAAAATCGCAATCATTACCTGAAGTAACGGTGCATTAACGGGCGAGTTGCCTTTATAGTGCGAGCTGAGTGTATTATTGTTTCCTCTTTTCTCACTTCCCTTTCTGCCAGGGCGCTCCTATCCTGACCGTCACGTGACCGGCAGACCCTGTCCTATTCCTACTGCCCTGTGCCCCTGTCCTGCCCCCCCCCCTGCCTGACGACATGTCTACGGCGAATGAGCGGCCATCCCGGCCCCGGCTGTCGCGCGCCAGCCTGCGCAGGTAAGACCCTCAACCGCTTGTGTGTACCATACACCTGCTATGTTGGTTCATTTGCTTGTCTACTCCTATGTTAAATGTAAATATGTAGCTCTAAATGACTAAATACAAATAAAGCTGTTACGACGGCTGTTCTGAGCGCACGCGTCCCAGCCGCTGTAACTGTTTTTCCTGTATATTGATTTACAGCATTTTCTCATTCAGTCATGTACTGTAGTGATGAATGTATTTATTCATCAGCTTATATACTATGTGATTGAAGATATTTATTAATTTTCAAGTGGAAGAGCTAATGATATGAAGTAAATAATATACATACTGCATCTATCAGTCAAGTTTGTTACCTGAAAGTTATGTTTTTTACTTGTTATTTTATTTAGATAAATTAAGAAATCGTGTCTTTCAGTATAAATATGAGGAAGATTTGTGGAATATTGAACAAGATGTTAATTAGAGAGTGTAAATTAAAAAGGGGAAAATCTACGGACAATAGGAATGGAATTTCACGATCACATCAACAGCAACTAAAGAGCAGTCATTCTTAAACCCTGGGGTCCTGGCATCCCCTGGGGATAGCAAAGGCCGCCCCCATGAGGGGGTTACTGACCTCAGATTTGGTGTTTAAAGAATGTTGTCTTGTTAGCGACTTGCAAAAGATATAAGACTCAACGCTATACAAAAATTATACAGTTATTGAAGGGAAGGAAAAATGAGACACATTGTTGAGCTGGTATGGACTCAGTTAACCCTACACTCCCGGGAAATTTTCTCATCAATATACACTGCACCCAGAATCTTCTTAGCTGGTCGGTATATAACAAAATCCATTTATTTATTGATTCTATCCAGAGGTATCTGTACCATAACAAAAACGTACGGTAAGAAAGAAAGGAAAATAAGAAATGGATGCGTGATCCTGGGAGGTAAGTGCCGTCAGTAGGTAGCAGTAGTGAAGAAGGTTGTGAACTAAGGTATTGCATTGGTGAGAGCACAGTTTAGAAAAAATCTACTGATTTTTAGGGCAGGATTTAATGAGCACAAGTATGCTTTAAAGAATGCCACTAATGCAAAAAATTAAGAACCATTACAATAGGATTTAATTATCACCAGTAATTAGATAGCAGAAATCGGAACTGTTCACGGGCATTTAGAATAAGATTTCGTTACTACCAGTAACAACATGTTACTTTTAGTCTGAAATATTCGTGGATACCGGGTACTTAGAACATTGCAGGCCTATACCCGCCAATCACCCACGCAATTGGATTTTTTTGGTAATTCGATTTCAGTTTCATGCCGCTCCTAGACACATCGGATAAACGCCTGTTGTTTTCCAACCCTATCGAAAAATCAGGGCAGCCACTGAAACTGGAACCGAAATTCATCTTCTGCGTGGCAGCCTTAAATTTTGTTAGGGAATAGGGTACCTAATGAACAAAGTGCCTTGACGAGATTACCGAATGCTTATGTGAATTTTAAATATTTTTTATGCGGATTTTCTGCCTAGATATACAGTATATAAGTGCACTGCTGGTAACTATGCTCCGGCCAGCCGCACTGCCTACGAACTATCGCCAGTCCCGAGTATCGTTGATCTCTGTTCAAAAATATTATTGTCACCAGATTACGACTTCACATTCAATTGTTGAACTTGCTTGCGGTTTGCTCGAGCTCGCGGTTTTCCTCGTCGTCTGAACCAGCAAGTGTTTAGGATGACAGGTATGCCAGACACAGCTGCACAACCGATGAATATTTTATTATAAACGCGGTAATTCATTCAGTGCGTCTTCTGGAATTAACTTCAGCCAGGTTTATCCTTGAGCCGTAATGTGGTAGTAGCGTGAGGACATCCTCGCGATGATTGAAACGATGCGGAACGTCACCTATCATCAGCCAATGGTTTAACGGCCATCATCTTAACATCATCATCTTAACTGTAGACACGCTGCAGTTTTGTGACAAAATGTTGGCCGTCAAATGAGGTAGCTACTAGCTGTGGCAGTTTACCTTCTTCGGTTCTGTTTTGACAAATATTCGTTGATTTTTTCTCATGTTTTTAATACCTTACATTCCAGCTAGTCCGTAACTTTATAAAGATTTCCAAGTTACATTTTTTAATACAAACTAATGTGCGGATATTATTGAACACACTAACGAGATGAATTTTACGTCCCTTACGATAGGCAAAAGCTGAGTTACCGTTCCCATACACCGCGCGTGTGAACGGTGATCTTTGAGCGTTCCGAATATAATGGGAACATTTTCCCACGCAACTGCCAGAAAAAGGCCCACGTGTGAACCATGTGTGAACCATGGAATAGACACCCCTCCGATGTTGTTAGTGCGGAGTCAGTCAACGCGTTTAAAAATCGTCTTGACGTATATTGGGAGAGACATCCTCCGCAACTAAGAACTCCTCCTCCGGGAGTTGCAAACACTTAACGGCCAAAGCTTCCGAAGCAACCTTAATCCATCTCATTCTCTCTCCCGCTCCAACTACACAGTTTGATCTCTCTAAGCTCCGCATGTCAGCGGCTCTTGAACGTGCTTGCGTGCATTCAAGATCGTTTCTTGGGCAGGGACTCTTCACCCCCCCCCCCTTTTTTCTCTCTCTCTTTTCTCCTGTCCTCTATACCCTACTAACATAATGGCAATAGCTCATAGAGTGCCGGGGCGTATGCTCCGGTGTCTCTTTGGGAATGGGCCTCTTGGTTCGTCTACTGCCGCCTATCTAATCTAATCTGACGTGCCATTGATTGGGGGGCGGGAGGGTCTAATCCCAATAGGCTTGACTTTTACAGAACTTCAGACAGGTGCGCTGGCTTCGACCCGTCCAAATGAGTTTCAAGGCCTTAACCCTTAATCGGTCAACATTTAGACTTTCGAAAACTCAGTCTTGCTCCATAAAATGGAGTTTAAAGTTATCTCTAGTGTAATTGGGTAACTTCTCGTAACTACCTGCAGCACGACTCCAAATGGCGAAGCCAAAGCTCGTATCTGAAGTTCCGTACAAGTCAACTCCTGTGGCCTAGTTTAAAGGAGCGTTCGATTGGCTGATAAAATTAGGATTTCGAAGCTTGAGTTGCCCGAAGTTTCCGTTAGTAGCTTTGCCATTGTCACTTTGGATGGTGGTGCTTGAGGCAGCAGCCGCGTGATTATATCAAACCAACTGAAAGCTCCACCAGCTCAGGATGGAAGATTTAGTTTTAGACGTGGTTGCCAATTACTGGTCACCGCATGAAAATCATCTCAGTGGGTCGAAGCCAGCGCGTCTGTCTAAGGTCCCAGACAAGTCAAAGCTCGAACTCTAGTTTGCAGCCCAACGAACGCCACACAACTTTGACAAACTTATAGATGTTACTTAGTTGTAACTTACCCTGCCTTTGCTATAGCACCAACATTCCAGTCATTTATATTTCTTATTCTTATGGCATGAACTCACGTTTCCCATTGGCATATAATGACGATTGAAATACATTTTTAATGTTCAAATCAAGTTGATTTTTGTAGTCTCTTTTCTAACCGATATCTTGCTCGTGACCGCGTAAAACTTGCATATAAACTGTATTGCCTCGTGACTGTATAACATCCAGAAAACCTCAGTAGGTCTGTATTATATAAATGTAAACAATCTAGAAAATCTGAATAAAATGAGTGGAGTAGTATTTTTATTTAGTGTTTTTATTAAACTAGGGAGGTACTAATGAATCTATTGTGCACGATAAAAAAAGTTTTACATTTTGCATTTGGTGCAATAAAGTATAAACTAAAATAGCTATGTATTGTGTTCAATAACTTAGACCATTTATCTGCGCGGTATGTATTCATATCGTGTACTGTAAAATGTTTGACTAAAGTACGCATTGTGAGCGGTAAAAGATTTGGCACCTGCAGTTATTGTGCGTTATAAACTGTTTTACGTGTTTGTAAATATTCTATACGTACCCATATGCGAATACGGTATTGTATGCTGTAAAATATTTTACTAAGCTATGATTTATCAAAAAATATTTAACTACGGCACGTTTTATGTACTCCGCATGTACTATCTACAAATAAGTACCTTACTAAATAATTCGTATAGCCTAGTGTAGTAGCCGCTCCACCACCATGTTGCCAAGTGTGGTGCACTGTTTACACCGTAAGTAGCACTCTACGCTCCACACTCGCCACCATTGATCAGTTGTGTTCCTGATACAGTGGGTGTTGGTTGTGCCTGTGCTTTGGGTGTTACCTTGGGCGACCCAACGATAGTTTCCTGTAGACAGTACTGCATGTGTTTTTAAAACTATTGTTTTAGTAATTTTATGGCATTAAGCCGTGAGTTTTAGGGGTAAATGAGATTGGGGTACGCAGGATAGCCCCTGTACCCTGCCGGTTAGACAAATCCGCGGTGTTAAGTCTGCTGCTTTCGCATCCTTTGTACTTCCGACGGATCCTTGCTTGTTATTCTTTTATTCGGCGTCTCCTGATACGGTATTAAATTACTCTGTGTTTTCTTCCTTGTATCTCTTTCTCTAATATTATTTTACTTTGAGAAACAGTTGTTGAATTGTGATTTCCGTGTCTGAAATTCTGGCATTTCATTAGCCTAGGGTGTCACCGGTATAAGATTCAAGTTACCATTACCACTAGAGTTTTCCTCTACTGTGTCACGAGAAAATGACCGATTTAAGAAGAGTCAGATGTTCCCATACAGTTATTTCAAAGTTTTTAGTTGCTGTAACACCTGAGGATCGTACGCTTTTCATTTCATGCGAAATAGCCCTTGCCTTGATATTTTCCCCCGTACAAGTTATTATGTACAGTACATGTTACTCTTAGCTATTTTAATGCATGTAATCTCCATGGAAAATTATTTTCGCTACTATTTTATCGATATGACTCACAGATTTTGGGAATGTTTTTTTTTTTTTAATTCAATGTGACTTTAGTTTTGTCAATATTTTTAATCAGTGTCACCCATATAAAATATCGGAGCCCTCAGACGATTGGTCTTTTTATGCTATCTAACATGATGAAGGGAATGCTATGCAAGGCGTCATCGATTATAACAGCCCCATTGAAATAAGCTAGTCTCATGAGCTTAAACTTGTTCGGGAGTTTCGTTATGGATGTTCGTTTTGCTAGGTACCGTACTTCAAAACCGAGTTTCATATTTTAAGCATGAACCGATTACTCGCGAGAATTGAGTTAGAGGCAGTGGCAGAAGTAACCAGTTTAGGAATAATGCTAAAAATTCGATTCAGAGAAGCGCAGATAATGCTCTTACTGAAATTTTGGACTAGGGCCCTAGTTAAAGCTAATGAGATTAAGTTATCTCGCTGGATCGGTTTCATGCGAATCGATGACGCGGAGCTTCAAAATTTAAAATTATCAATCTCGTAAAATTTGCGCATTGTTACCATTTAATTTTTGTAATAACTCGTTATCGCCAAGAAAGGATTTTATTTGTTAACAGTGCAGTCCTTCAAGAAATCAAATATGTTTCGTTTGGCTTTTCAAGAATAACTTTTGCGTAGTATTTGGTGATGCCCACGACAGTTGTTTCTTCTCAAATCTTCCGCACTGTTTCTAAAAGTTTTCGTATAACTTTGCAAAATTAACCCGTCACTGAGTAGGTCCTTGTGGAAGATATAATACTGGATCTGTGTCATGGTCAATATACCCAACCAAAAATTTGGGCTGCCGCAGACACGAAAACAGTAATTCAGGTGCTGCGCGGTGCCGTGACAGCTGCAATGCTTTTTTTTTTTTTTTGTTAGGGTAGCAGCTATTATTTTTAGCAACTGCTGGGTTTGGGTTAGATCCGTAAAATCATTCCACCCACCAATCGAAACCACGTTTTTGATGCAATCATCTGTTGTATCGTTAATTTTAATGCCATTTTGGCCGGTACCGGTACCGATTACATGGAAACCTCAGATACCGCCGTTACTGATGTCAGGAGTGTCATTATCCGAGTAACACCGTGAGGTGGTTGACCGTGGTCCCTCTTGGTCCTTAGGTAGTTACGTGGTTACACGGTGGTAGTTGCTACTGCCACATTGAATCGATCTGGCTACCATGTAGCAAATATAAGATACTAATGGTAGGTACTGCCACGTTGGCCCCACGTGGTTTTCACATGGTGGTTTGTGTTATAACAAACGTTATAAAGGGCTCACGTGGAGGCCGAGCTAAAATCGAAGTGGTCTTCATCGTAGGCTAATTTACCAACAGAGAAGTGTAGCGACTGTGGATTTACAGTGACAGACCTGCCTAGACGTCGCGTGGGCACCATCCACTCTTACTGGTCTAGTAAATGTCCCTACAGGATGTATTTCCTATGCATATGCGTATCGTACATAATACGTTCTTCTAACGAACGGGATATGTATAGTGGAAGAATAGCATCGTCTCTGCAATTACGTAGGCTACTTGTGTGCTGATGTAAATAGGTACCGTGTAAATATGTATAGCCCTCATATCCATTGCATCAATGATTCATGTGAGTGTGTATGAATAGCGCCATTATCTGCACTTTATAGGCTTCGTCCGTGACGAGGATCTGTGATGTTAATCGGTCACGCAGTTTCGGGGTGCGCGCTGTGCAGGGTACTAGAAAATATGTGGTGTTGCTATTCTACCCTTTACGCTTATTGTACCCAGGTTATGCTACCTCACTGCAAGGGTTTGTTTCCGGTAGGAACACGACAACGATCCCTTATAGCAAAATAACACAGCCTGATGTGCATAGTGCCATTAGTTTATTAGGTCCTGGGCCAAGATTTTCTCTTTAATTCAGTGAGCTGGAAACCTTCATTGTTGACTCTCGAGTGTATATAATTCATGTATGGATGTGGGTGTTCTATATATTATCCGAGTCATTCGACTGTTATTAAATATTCACCACCGTGTCATAATTCATTCACGCCGTGAAAACTTGTATTTTTATGCGCCTTACTTTCGTATAGCGGCACGGAAATGCGCGCTGCTCTCTGACGAATCCTTTTCATTTTAGGAACTTTTCTTTTCAAGATTTGACTCATAGCTATGTATATACTTGGAAGAATAATAACATACCGTATCGACTAATGAACTACCTACCTAATATCTCTATTGCAGTAATCGACGCTTATCTCTCCTGTAAAGTTCACGGCATTACAGTACTTGTGTGCATGATTAGTCCTTGAGTTAGCGTTGCCTTCCGTATCGCTAGTGCGATCGGTTCCGTATCTTAGTTTTCGGCCTATTGTTATCATAACTCGCCTGTTATCAGTTGGCACTGCAGTGACGATAAGACACACGATAGGTGGCGTCTTGTGATAACGCTTTGTATAGCTCATTAGCCATTCCTGCTGTGGTGAATAGCGTGTAATGTTTATTGTGTCTCACCGCCAATAATGATGGCACTTTATGCCGAGGCTGCCCCATACAATCAGATGCTCAACTTGATGCGAGGATGTGCGGCTCGCACGCACATCGTCCTAATATATATATATATATACATATATACAGTGACGACAAAAAAAATCTTCACACTTCAATGGCAAGAAAAATCTACACGAGAATTGTGAGTTAGTATTTCGTTTGCCCTACCCGACATAATGAAGCGCGAAGAAGTTAATGATGATGCATTCCCTCCGCCCACTCATAGCAAACGTCCATCACCCAGCCAACCCTCAGCGCGGGTTGTGGGCTGCTGCAGTGAGGTTGATAGTGAGTCGCTCTTGCCGACGTGTTGTTTTTACTTTCTTATAAGTTTGAAGTCATATAACTTCACACCTGCTGCACACAATGGATAAAAAACGGCTTCACATTATGACTAACATCTTCTTGCTTCATTATGTCGGGTGGAGCAAACGAAATACTCACGTTTCTCGTGTCTTGCCATTGAAGGGTAAAGATTTTTTTTGCCGGCACTGTATATATATATATATATTAGGACGATGTGCGTGCGAGCCGCACATCCTCGGTTGCCTAGATACAGTAGCGTGAACGATGTGTGAGCTGGACGTCCTCGAATGAAGATGAGCATCCGATTGGAGAGTGTGGGCCCGGCATTGTACCTAGAGATACCATGAGCGTCCTCGGACGAGGTCCTGGTGACTGCAGTCTCTATCAAAAATTATCGCAGGAAACAACTGTGATTATGATCGAGCTTGGATGCTAATCATTCGTAATCACCGGCATTTATGAGCTGCTTTCCAACCTTTATGATTGGGCTAAGTCCAAGGTTTCCAACCATAACTAAGGGGGGAAAGTAGTGCTTAATCAAGGATGTTTTTCAACCATGTTTCCTTACTTGCCCCACCTTCTGCCACCTGTATTCGCGAATATCATTCCCCTCCCTATTTACATATATTGCAATCTGTATACTATTTCCAATACAAAATTGCGTCTGCGCTGGATGCCTGCTTTGTGCTACTAATGATTACCTGCTTATACAAAAAATATTAGTTTTAATCATAGGCTACGTGTGTGTTAAGCCTGCAGCTCAGCTATATAGACTGATCAAAAGCTCTGAACTTCAGAACGATGCTAGTGCAGGAGCTTGAACTAGTCTGTACGCATTAGCTATTATTGCATTGCCTTGCTGATAATTGTTACAATAATTTTCTCTGTATTATCCATATTTATCACCCGCGAACGAAGTTAGATAGGTGATAATATTTTCGTTGAAGACTTAAGTATACATATATATATTTGTATGTCTGTCCACCCAATAAGAGGTCGAAGGAGTTGAGCAATGTTCATAATTTTTTGTAGGGAGTTTGATGGGTTGACCTAGATGTGACCCATGCCAAAAAATAGACCTAGCTGGCCATAAAAAATGACAGCGTTGAATTTTCTCTAACGCGGCGAATTTGTCTCCAGCGCGGCAGATCGTCTGGAGCACGGGGCGTTCTATTTTTTTCCTGTGTTATTATTGAAGAGCTAATTCATGGAAAGAATGCTGCTGTGCCTTAGCCTCGTTCATCGAAAATGACTTCGTTGAATTTGCCCCCTACCGCGGGCGATGGTCTTATTCCACCGAGGCGTTCTAGTTGTTATTCTGTAACTAATGGGAGTCAAATCATTTATCCGTCAATAAGATCGGCCATTAATATAAAGAGAAGCAAGACGATAGCGTGAGGCACAAGCAGGAGCGGTGACGCGTCCGTCCGTCTGTCACGCAGCTATTGAAGGAGAAGGGTCGATAGCTCCCAGCTGAAGGCGGCTCTGGCCACAGTGCCTGGCGGTGCCGGAAACTTCGTAGACCCAAGCTCTTGGTTGTTAAAATCGGCTGTGCAATTGCAGTCACTCGCGATCGAGAAGTTCTAGACAATATCGGACGTGTCTCATTGTACACTCATTGAATTGGGATGAATGACTTTGTAATTATGATTTTCTGGTAGCACTGTAGCGCCTGCGGAAGCGTGGCTGTCCTGGGTACAGCGTGTCAGTGTCTGTTTCCGTGCATGTTTTGGCCTAAAAACTTGATTTTGCCCACAGTCTAGGTGGCGGTTTAAGATCGAAATGAGTTCGTGTGTGCGTCTGTCTGCTACATGTGTGTGTCCGCATTTGAGCAATGCTGCTTGCCCTAGCGGGCTCAGCTGTGATAGAACAGACTCGGGAGTGACCAGTAACGTTTCTTCGAAGGATTTTTAAGAATTTCTTGCTGGTCATGGCGATTGTCTGTTAGCTCTCCGGCATGTGCTGAGGCCCCAGCGCTGTTGCGCTTTTTAACCCTTTACCTGATGGCTGGAGAATGCTCCCATAGGCATAGCCTTATATGTAGAAATAACCACATATGGTCACGGGCACGGTATAGAGCAGAGAGCAAATACTGGACGCATCTTCCGCAGAACTGTGTCATAATCTATTAAGATTGCGTAGTCAGAGTCGGTAAAAGTCAGAAATTGGCTTGTTCCAGGTGTCGGAGTCAGTAAAAGTTATCCTATTTTGCTAAGAATTTGAGTCGGAGTCTGGTATTTTTTTGCGTCCAAGGAGTCGGTGTTTCCCCATCCGAGTCCCCAACATTGCGTTCTACAAACAATCGGCCCATAAAGTGCTAATATCACCGAACTGGTGTCACTTAAAAGATGAAAGTGTCAAATTTCCTTCCATTTAATATTAGATTTAAATGCTTGATTTTATTTTTATTTATTTCTTGCTGAAGCCTTGGCAACATCGACAGCGCTGTGCCGTCATCAGCGTGTGCAACGACAGAAAATTAGAAGTCGTTCGTACTCGCGTGCTGCCTATTAGGTGTGTACCATCATCCGGATAGAGCACCAGCACGCCACGGTGCTGGCCACACACAGGAAGCATAGATACGCTCATGTTGTTTTCAATGCAGCCGCGCATCTGCTTACGCTACATCAGACTGTAAAAAAATACGCACGCATACCAGAAAAAATCCACGACTTGAAAACTTGAAAGGAAATTCACAAAGATAATAACCATCCCCATACCGTGCAGCTAAAAGTATGATCGCAAATAAATATCTATCTTACGATGTGACAATGAACTGTAGTGGATTAATATCCCGTGCTTCAGCTGTATCGAAGATACGGTTTGACTGGTTATAAGTTTCGTCAATATGCGAGTGTTATCAGCGCGGTGGAAAATGGTTAGTTAAATATAGCTGTATTTGAAACTATACTAAGGCAAAAATTTAATACTAAATGGAAGTCGACCAATTTTAAAATTTAACGTTTCGGGATTAGGAATCCCATCATCAGAAAAAGGGAAAAGAAAATTTGTCGTGTTTATGTTGCTGCTGTTGACGATTTTTTTGGAAGATCTAATGAAGAGTTATTTTGTTCCGAACTATAGCTTCTTAAATTTACGTAAAAGGCTTGATTGACAACTCGTTGCTAGTTCTTCATCTTTTGTATTTTTGGA
>LQNS02276930.1:5932147-5942890 GCA_001587735.2 Parhyale hawaiensis | reverse complement strand
TGTGGGAACACCCTCGTGCATGGGTTCCACGTATCTATCGTCACACTATGTGTCCCTTGCTTCTTCCTCTGTTAGATCGCCGTTGCTGTGGAGACGGAGACTTAAACTACTCAATAAAATAATAATAATAATTCATCATCTACCGTCCCTTAGCTCTTCCTGTCGACGAAGCCTCTGGGAATCTAGGTTTCGGGCCCGATGCTTGGTGCTCGATGCTCGGGACTAGCGTCTACTGTCCCTCAACACTTCGGCTCTTCCTGTTGACGAAGCCTCTGGGAATCTAGTTTGGTGGCCCGATGCTTGGTGCTCGGAACTAGGGTCTTCCTTCTCTCAACACGTCTACTCTTCTTGCCAACGCCAACATTGGGAATCTAGTTTCGCGATCGATACTCGGTGCTCTATGCTGTGCCCTCGAAAGCTCGGGCTCGATGCTCGGTGCTCGATACACGGAAACTAGTGGCAACCTATCTGGCAGGAAATCGTTTGAGGAGGCTGACCCTACATCACCCGCGTCGCATCGCTGCAGCTCCTACAGGCGGTTCACATCCGAACCTCTTAGCATCTGGACCTCAATTCTTGAAGTTCGATGCTCAGGAGGGGGGAGGCTATTCCTACACCGTCGAAGTTGCGTCGCTCTTACATCTCCCGGGGTCAAGAAGAACACTTCACATAGGTGTTCATCCACAATTCGAAGCTTGGAACCCTAAAGCTCCCAGCTTAAAGGCGCCGATCTCGGAAATCCCGTGCCCGCAGCCACAGAACAAACCTGAAACCGTTAGAAATAAGGTTTAACCGCTTTATGTCATTCCCACAAATAAAGCTCCTAAAGCTCCCCCATGTCCACGGCCCTAGCCTTAGCGGTTACAATCGCGTACAGGGTGGAACTAAGGATCCCAGACAGCCGACCTCCACCCCTGTTAACCTCCGGCACCCTACTCTCTGTCTCGCGCTTAGCTCACTAAAGCTGAGCTCCAGTCCTCTTCACGCCCTTGAAGAAACACGTTACCGCTTTCTCTTCACGTCTTTTCGCTGACCTTCTCTCCGGAAGTACAGTAAGTGTTCGGAAGCGACCTAACGATCGGTACCAAGTCGAGACTCTTTCAACGGAGAGCTAAACTTCACCTCTCGTTCCCCACCTTTGCCGCTATCTCCTCTCTCCCTCTGAAAGGGCGAAGTCTTGAGGCCGGGCCTCCTTGGAAGTCCACCGCGAGCTTAACCATTGTTAGACACCCTAGGGGCCTATGTCCCCCTTGTCTCGAGTCGGCTACGGGCGAGCAGGGAAACAATGCGGAGTTTGTATCACTCGAACGGAGAGCCCTGTCGGGGCCTCCCACACGAGAGAAAGAAGAGTCCTGCGGACTACGTTGGCCGTCTCGATCGATCTGCCACCTTGGCTCAGAGGGTTGACTTAGAGCATCCACGAACCTTACTACTTCCCTCGTCAGCAGGAAGAGCGGCCATCTACATCTTGCCCTGTGAAAGCTCTCATAACCTCTGTACAGAGTTGAGCCCTCCTCCATAGGCAGTTGAGTAACCACTATAACTAACATATGTTCGATAAAGATCCACCGGTCCAGCTCAGCAGCTCTCCCCTGTAGAGTCGAAACGCCGTTAACAAAGTCCTGCCGGCCGTCGCTGCTGTCTTTCGTAACGGAGTCGACACTCTCTCAGTATTGAGGGGAGCTCTCTGCTAGTAAGAAGGCCTCCGCCGTGAAGAGTTGAGTACCTACAGTGGATAAGTCAGGATAACCCGGGGCCACGGGTCAGGCTTAATTGCAGCTGCTCGAAGAACTTAGACACGCTTTCGACCTAAGCCGGCTGATTATTACGGTCCCACAGGACGGAGCCAACACCTTGGACTCTTCGATATCCAACTTAGACTACGTCGTTGGTTCCTTAGAAACTTCGCACTCCCCTGCCCTTCATCCCAGTTTCTCGAAGCATCGAAATCTGACACTCTACCCTCCTAGTAGTGTGCGGATCACACTAGACGAAACTCCGCCTAGGTGATACTCGTTTACTCCAGATAGGCTAGTACGGCCTTACGTGGGAGAGGAGCCGTACGACCTCCCTTCATATCCGCTCCTTGAGAAAGAACTCCATCAACTTGCCCATCAAAGCACAGCAACTTTCTAGGCCTCGCCCCCCACTTAAATCCCTCCGTACGGTATACCCATCGCATCTCCTTACTTTTTCGGAGCCAATCAGAAACAAAGGAGCCCCCAAGTGGGCTCCCTCGCCCTTCGGCAGACACACCCAACATCTCACGCAGACCTTGGGATTTATGATGAGGATCGCCTCGTCGCCTCTCATCATAGAATAAAAAATAGCCGTCTCCTTAGGTCAATACAATCCATCTTCCTCCAACTCCTATCTTCTCTGTAACCCCCTTGGTTACCGAACGACGCAGAGCCCTCAATATACACAGCTCTCTGCGAACTTCGAAGTCTGCCCTTCGTAAGACCGTATAGGGCACTCCTGCGCCTCTCTAAATTCACACTCTAGACCGGTCTTTCGTTTCTAGAGTACTTATCGTCAGGATTATGGCGACGGCGGGTATGCAGTCGATATCACCAGCTTCTGAGCTCCGATACACGGACGCCTCACCCTTTCCGGTGTCTACGTGCACGTGGGGACCCCCACCGTCCGCTCACGATGTCCTATCGGAGGACCTAGAGATTAATATCAGTTGAACCACTGTCGACCACAAAGGCTTGCATTAGATAAAGGTAGCTGCTGAGAAATTGAGAGCAGTCTACTTCTACTCCGCTACGAATCTACAGCCCAGCAGCTCACCTCCAAAGGGATTTTTGCCCTTCATCTACAGCAAGGATGCCGTTGGCCCTCTGAGGCAGCACCTCCTAGGCTACCAAACCTCGAGTGTTCCTACCAGAATGACAGAAAATCTCTCGGTTCTTATTCAGCTTGTAAGAAAGACTTCTCTGAACCTGGTTTCTCGCTCTCTCAGGCTCACTCGCTAGCAGGGTCATATCTTCTATGTATCGTCTAGTCTTTTTTTCCCTTCCGGGCTATACACCTCGATCTAGACGTAGCCGGGCCATATTACAAAGTTTCCCACTATCCGGTCTCCGTAGTTCCCCAACGGGGCACAACGACCCCAGCTTTCTTTGATGGTTGAATCATCTTCACCGTCTCGCAAACGGTCGATGAGGACACTTGCCACGTCTGAGGTACTCTTGCGCAGGCCTGGTCTTCTCATGCGCTCAAAGGAGAGGGGGGAGAACGAATACATTCCAAACTACCATAAGATCCCAGTGACTCAGAGTCCGGTAGATGCAGCCGAGTAGAACACTGGGGCCTCTTCTCTTCTGAGCAACATGGACTCACTCTCCTCCCGTTCTCCTAACAACCCCTGATGATCCTTTATCCGCAGGTTTAGATGATTTTAGGATGGCAATTATGACAGCTAACTTCCATAAGGCGGGGATGTCAGCGTGAGCAAGGGAGAGATTGTATAATCTGGTAAGATAGGTGAGACTCTGCGGGCCCAGATGCCTAAGATGTGGAATGGAAAGTTGGTTTGGGCCCACTGCTGTGGAGGACCCTGACTTCAGCAATGCGTTCGACACCGTTCCTACTGAGGGCCTCCTTTCCTCAGTTTCCGGCACCACTCTCCACCACAATGTTGTCAGATGGCTCGCGGCTTACCTCAGGGGACGAGCGGCCTGCTGCCTCTATAACGGTTTCCGTTCTCAGTTCCGGGCTTTCAAGGCAGGGGTTCCTCAGGGCTCTGTCATCTCGCCTTCCCTGTTCAACCTCTACGTCTCTGACTTCCCCATTCCTCGGGACCAGCTGATGTCTTACCGCCATAGGATTGGACTGGCGGATTCGGACTCCTGCCCGAGTGCCACCGCGCCCGCCACACCGTCAACCACCTGTTTGAGTGTCCCGCCCACCCGACCGCCCTCCTTCCTACCTCTCTATGGGACAGTCCTCTGTGACTGACTTCTTGTGCTCCCTGCCTTCCTTTTCATACCTTCCGCCACATGCCCGACCCTCTCCGGAGCTACCCCCGACGTAACTACAACAACAACAGACATCTGGAATCTCTCTTTATTCTAGACTGCAGATCCCAACTCAAACTCCCGATGCTCCACACTTTCGGGATTGACCTCACGTCGGATACCTGCTCCCTACTTGCAAGAGGCCAGTTCCTCCGCTACCCACCTACCGAACAAAATGTGCCGCAATGGTCCATCGACCGTGTCCTGGAAACTCTCGGTTCCCCTCAGTTCGCTCCGCAACCAACCACTATCCACGATCTCTTCTTGAAGACCCTGTTTCTGGCCGTCCTGGCTCCAGGTAACAGAATAAGCGGACTGGCAGCTACCACCCGGACGAACCTCCTACTTGACGGAAGAGAGGGTAGTCCTCTCTACCGCTCCTGGGTTTTTGTTTAAAACCAAACTTCTTGCTAGCCATTGCCCTCGGACTGTACCTTTCCGGCCCTGTGTCGCAAACACACCCTCTGCTGGGTAACAGCCATCAAGCTCTACCTAGAAAAAAAACGGCTCGGCCCTAACAAATAATTTCCTGTTCATCCCGTTTCGGGAAAACCCCTCTCTGACGGCCGTCGCTCAATCTGGCTATCTAAAACTATCAAAACCGGTGACCCCAAGGCTCTCTCCCCGGGTGGACACGACATCCGGAGATTCGGTCACTCCAGTGCCCAGTTCAGACAGGTGGACCCAACAGACATTCTACGCAACGGCTTCTGGCATAGCCCTCTGGTCTTTGTGTACAAATAACTCCTCTCCTGCCGTCCATCGTCATCTAACTTCATAGCAGGAGAGTCAGGTATTGGTTCTGTACTCACTGTGTGCGAAGTTCTCTATTCTTCGTGGTGGACATTTTTTGAATGGAATTCGTTTGTCCTTCCTTTCATTTCCCCTCTTGACTGCTCCACCGTCCCATACTCTACCTCGGACGAAGGCAGGGTATGAAATCCTTAGGTTAACACAATTCTGAGATAGAGTATGGGAAAAATAACTCCTACTGACGTAGGAAGTAGCAATATTTTTTCCTTATGAAATGAAATATTGTGTTAGCCGAGAACCACCTCCTCCCGCACACGCAGTCAACCTTCATCCGTCATCACTCCAATCTGGACGATCTGAGGTACTGTGGCTCCGTCCACCCGAAGAAACCTAACCCCTCCCAAGAAGGGCGGAGGGAGAGTGATGACGTTACAGAAGTTTCCAGAAACCCCCTAGCGAGGGAAACCCACTAGAAGCGGCTGCTCAAATTTTTATTTCTCTGTTCTTTCTCCACAACCTTCCTCGTCTCTGGGGAATTGAAACAAAGAGAAGAAATATTACTGAAAGATCCAAGAAAGGCTATCGCTGGCTAACACAATTCTGAAATGGAGTAAGGGAAATATATTGCTACTTTCTACGTTAGTAGGAGTTACCTTTGATTATGCAAATACAATTTTTTTTACTTTATTGTTCTAGATAAGTGTCTAACTTTGAAAGATTAATATTAATTAAATGTATGGCCAAGTTGCAAACATACACAGACCTTGTAAAATAAATATTTTGCCACTTGCTAAGTTTATCATAAAATTTGCCTATTTACGAGATTTTTTTTACTGTTACCTCAGATTATGCAAGGTAATAAAAACGTCGTAAAGAGGAAATAATACAAGTGAGCAGGAATATTTTTATTAACCGTCCAAAACCAAGAAATTATAACCTAAACAATTCAATAAACACTGAAATAAGTGTTCAGTAATGGTAAACATAAGTTAATTTTGAACTTGGCAACCTCCATTTTTCATGATTTTTGTTGGGCGATTATCAACAGACTTTGTCAGGTTTGATATTTCAGATGGTGGAATAGAATCTGCAGCTGTTTTTACTGCTTTCCACAGGCTTACTTTGCTCGAAAACTGCAGACCACCTTCATAGACCTTCCATTTGATCATTGCCCAGAGGTTCTCAATGGGATTTATATCAGGGCTATTCGCTGGTCAGGTCATAATCCTTTTTGATTTAAATCCTCCCTCTGCAAGCCAGTTAGCAGTGTACCGTGCTCTGGGTGAGGAAGTGTTATCGTGCTGAAATACCAATTTGGATCTGCGTGCGATAGTCTGCTCATCAAGCTATGGAATCAAGTTGGCTTCAAGAAACTGGTAGTACCTTTCTGTATTCAGTTTAACTCCTTCTGCTGCTTCAAATGGACCAATAAGGGTGTCACCTACTATTCTGGTCCAAAACATTATAGCTCCACCACCTTGTTGACGCTGAAGCCATGTCTGTAGAGGTCGGTCATGTAGGACCCATACAGACCATCAAGAGTGGTTCTGCATTCGTCAATAAATATGACATTGCAGAAAGGAGTTTTCATGTTCTCATCAGCCCGTCTGACCCTATTTTCCTTACGAGCTTTTGTTGGAAGTGGTCGTTTAATTGCCTTTTTACTTCCCCTAGCTTCTGCAGAACCTCAAATCTTGTCGTTCTGCTTTGTATTGTGGTTCCAGCGTCTTCAAATATCGCCTTACTTGTAGAAAGTTGTTTTCTAGCCATAGAAACCTTCAAGTGTCGCATATCCAGCTATCCGGAGTATTCCGTTTGATCTTACCTTCAATTGCATAACCCCAGGGGGTTTGTGTAGGTTACCTTAGCCATTAGCTAGGCCTTCGGGACAGCTGTCTTTCGTGCCCACTTTGCTTCCTTCCCATCTTTTCCTCCTACTGCTCTTTCTTCAATCTGTTCTTACTCTTCTTTCCNGTGTGGGAACACCCTCGTGCATGGGTTCCACGTATCTATCGTCACACTATGTGTCCCTTGCTTCTTCCTCTGTTAGATCGCCGTTGCTGTGGAGACGGAGACTTAAGCTACTCAATATAATAATAATAATAATTCAATTGCATAAGCCTTGATTGTTCAGTGATCACGCTGTAATTCCTTGGAAACTTCGAGTGTTTTCTTACCAGAAGTCAATAACGAGGTCACTTTGATCTTTTCTTCACTGGTTAGACCGCTTTTCTTGCCCATGTTGACTAGAGAGTGATGTTGCATAATCTGGCGTAACAGCAGAACCCCGTGCGATAAGCTAATATTGCCAAAACGTGGNAACGAGGTCACTTTGATCTTTTCTTCACTGGTTAGACCGCTTTTCTTGCCCATGTTGACTAGAGAGTGATGTTGCATAATCTGGCGTAACAGCAGAACCCCGTGCGATAAGCTAATATTGCCAAAACGTGGGAAATGGTTCCTTTTTATTCTTCTCTAGCTGTTTTTATAGTTACTACATAGCTACCTGTGCACTTACTATTAACATTTTAAATTTTAGAAACTTATGTGCAGGCGAATGTGTGTTGTACCGTTGTTGAACCAGTTGTGTTTCTGTGATGTGCCATGTGTCGGTACCTCCGCGTACTCGGGTGCTCAGTCTATTGCTTTGGTCATCGTAAATCTCGTCGGATGTCGTGGATTGCCGTATATTCGGTACCTCAGTGGATACTGGAGACCCAGGGTACTGCTATCCATATATTTGTTGGTTCAGGGATACATATAAAGTACGATGAATATCTCTGGCAAGGCTGTATAACAATAATAAGACCTGTGGTCTAGGTCTGTATACTCAAAGACACTCTTTAAGATTTGTGGTCAGTAGGTAGGTCTGCTACTGAAAGGCAGTACAGAGACCCGTGGGCGCTAAGTATACACACTGAATGGCTAATGTCACCACTGCGCTGCAGTGTTTCATACCCTCAGCAGTCACTTCTGCCAAGGCGGTGGTATGCTTATCTTGAAAAATAGTTAAAATAAAATTGTAGTAGCATAATCGAAGGTAACATACTGTACTTATTTGGCTAGCTTGTGAAGTCGTAAAGAAAATGTACTTTTACCGAAAATGACAGTTTCCAGACGTACAATGATTATATTTATCACGTTGTTATTACGCTTGTAGTTCGCTATACACTTTATGCATTCAGTCCTTTTTGACACGCCTGTGTATACTCATAAAAGTTTGGCTTAGCAAGTGTTTGACTACTAGTTAATTTTCGGATGCTAATCCAAATGTGGACTCAATCAGAACTCAGGATTGCGTAATTATTTTCCTTATAGGGGGTCTTATCTAATCTTTTCAGAATAGTGTTGAGAATTTTCTAGCTCTAACATTATGTACCTGAGCTATATTATCAAAGGAAACTTTTGTTTCCTTACAATGCAATTGCACGTGTCTAACACGAACCCTCCTGTTCAATTTATTAAGTAATTTCAATTTAATTTGGATGCGGTCAGGTGGACTTGGTTCCAGTGTGGGTGACGCAGAAATGGGTGGCAATACTGTCCCGTGACCGGCCCACCATGGCCTTCCACTCCTCCATCAACAACAGCTTCGGTAAGGGCGCCCTCATCAGCCTCCTGCGCCAGTTTGCTGTGCTGCACAAGGAGAAGAAGAGCATCAGCGTCGGGCTCATTGGTTACCCAAATGTGGGCAAGAGCTCCATCATCAACACACTCCGGGCTAAAAAGGTAAGTCGTCGGTGTCATTTCGTGCTGTTTACCCTTGTCAGTCCCATCTTGGACTTAAGACCTACTGTGCTAGTTGATATGTTTGGTGCCATTCCTCGGTCAGTGTGTGCTTTGCATTATTGAGAGTGCGCTGCAGATACGCCTCCGCTTTCTGGACCAGCATACTACATAGCTAATTCCTAAGCAATTTTGCATATAGCTACTAATGCTTTGATTGTGTGAACGAAATGTAATGATCTAAGTAATTTGAGCAGACATTGGGCATCTTTTGATAGAATGAGCAATATTTCGTATAGAATTTTAGTTTTAAAAGTTTCGTATTTCAAAGGCTACAAAGGCAAATTACTAATGAAATATTTTGCAGTTTTCAAGCCCAATTGAAACAACTCAGTTTGATCAGGGTTTATACGGGTAGCGTGGCCTACTTTTTAACTCACCAAATAATCCTATAGTCTCTGGACATAGAAATATAGGTTATATCAAAGGAATTTACTGTAGTCGGGACACTGGCAATATAACACAAGGATATTGGTAGACTACTTAGATTTCTGAAACTGCGTAGGCCCTAGGTAGAGCGTCATGGTAGTAAGACTCGTGACAAAATGGACGACTGTGTCTAATACAGCGTGTGTAATTTAGGTTTTACCAGGACTGGTAAATCCCACGGTAAAGCGCTGGTAAAACTTGATAACCAGGGTTTTACCAGGACTGGTGAAGCCCCATGGCACACCCTGGTCTAATAATTTGAATTGTAATTGATTTGCCTCGCATGAAAAGCGCGGTACCTGTCCCGGTGCAGGTACGAGCGTGGTTACGGCGCAGATTTATCGAGTCTGACTCCACTCCTGCCAGTTTTCAGCTCCGACTGCTATCACCCAAAGATATCCAACTTCGATTATTCCTTGACAAAGTAGGTACATTTTCAAGGACTCCCACCCCTGGGTTCAGCCATTTCTAGTTTCCAACCCCTGAAATTCAAAAAAAAAAAAATATCCAACTCCTACCGACTCGACAGCCCTGATTGCAAGAATGTAATCAATTGACTGGTCGCCTGATGGCTGCTGGTACGTAAAAGTAGTGTCCTTTCTGTGTTGTCCCACCTCCGTCCGGCGCGCATGCATTTCATCCCCTCGTTACCAAAGATTGAGCAAATTGAGTTTCGAGCTCAGACATGGGCCAGCTAAATTTGCCCTTGCGCTCGTAAGTCGGGTTGCCCCTGCAATAAGAGCTCAACACTCAATAGCTTCGACCAGCCATCGACTCACGTATCCCAAGACACTCCAACATCCTTCTTCCAAGCCGCTGCAGTCAGTGCTATTCGTCCAAGAAACCAAAGTTTTTGTTGGTCCTTATTGTGTGAAAGTCAAGAGGCGGTAGTAGTAGTAGTCTCGGCTGCTGAACAGAAAAGCTGGGCGTTATAGGATCGAATGTGAATCCAGGGAAGCGAGCTTTTGCAGCCCTGGCTCAGCAGTTGAGAGGGACCTGCACAGCTGCCGTGGGGGTATGTACTTTTCCCAGAAATCGGGGAGGGTGCAGGTCGTTGCACGAGGAACTTCAGTCAATAGCTCCATAGTTTTTGACGTTCCGTGTTCGACTACAGCCGTAGATTCTTCTGAAAGCACTTGGCCTATATCCACAGCACGGACCAATGTGTGTGGGTTTCCCAGTAGGGAGTGGGTGTGGCCAAGTTAACTTTACTTTTATGGTCTGAAATAAGGTCATTTGAAAAGAAACATTCTTAACCCTTTATTGGATAATATAATCTTTAATTAAATAGTATTTGGTAGTGCCGCGTGCCGCTCACGACATGCTAGGGTATCATGTCTAGTACCCGTCCACCATGCTAGTAGCCGTCCACTTGATATTAAAAACTTCCTGTGTGAAAACTAGCAGTGCTAGCAAGCCGTACATAGGCTTAAACTGTTGGCTAAGTAGTACCCTACAGTTTAAGCCTATGTACGGCTCTCTAGTAGTGCTAGTTTTCACACAGGAAGCTGTTATATCAAAGTGGACGGCTACGAGGATGGTGGACGGGTACTAGACATGTTACCGTATGCATTGAAGGGTTAAACTCTAGAAAATCAAAGGCTGAGGCATCATCCAACGTGCCCACAGGTGTGCAACGTGGCACCCATCGCTGGCGAGACGAAGGTGTGGCAGTACGTGACTCTGATGAACAGCATCTTCCTCATCGACTGCCCCGGCGTGGTGCCGCCGTCACACGAGACTGAGGAAG
>LQNS02276930.1:5859435-5871064 GCA_001587735.2 Parhyale hawaiensis | reverse complement strand
AAAGGACTGGAGGGAAAAGGACTGGAGGGAAAAGGACTGGAGGGAAAAGGACTGGAGGGAAAAGGACTGGAGGGAAAAGGACTGGAGGGAAAAGGACTAGAGGGAAAAGGACTGGAGGGAAAAGGACTGGAGGGAAAAGGACTGGAGGGAAAAGGACTGGAGGGAAAAGGACTGGAGGGAAAAGGAGGAGGGAAAAGCACTGAATGGAAAAGGACTGGAGGGAAAAGGACTGGAAGGAAAAGGACTGAAGGGAAAATAGGAAAAGAACGTAAGAAAGGGAAGGCAGTACTGAAGTGCACTAAGCACTACAGAAGAATGATGGCCTCAAAAGTAAACGAAGGCAGAAGCAACTAATGAGTTCCCATGGAGTCACAACCACTCGTCCCACACGCCGAACCAAAATGCAGGAAGGAGAAACTCGAGAGGTCTCCGCAGCAGCACCGGTCAAATCCAACGTTTCAATTAGACAACGCGTGCAAGGGCAGTATGCAGTAAATAAAATTACTGATTGTGCACCTCTTGTTTCTTTGCTACGAGGGTGAACCTAGCCATGGAATTGTAATGACTGTCACATCTTTCATGGAACCTGACTAGGAACAGAACTGCAATCCCCACAGAACGTGCCAGTTAAGCCCAGCGGGATGCGGTGAATAGAGGAAGCAGCACACAGTATATGATGCAATATGGATACTGATATGGGTGGAGGACTACTCGCATAACACTAAAGCACGTGGGTGCAGCAAGCATGCTAAATAACAAATAGGAACACAAGCATGCCAAATAACGAAGAGTAGAACACCGCGGGGACACGGAAATGTGACTCCCGTGAACCTAACTAGCAAAGAAATAGGATTAATGAGCTTATAGCAACTCAGGGCACAACTTTCCGTAATTTGATTGACCACGCTGGGTGAACCTGATATATTTTGTCAAACATCAGCAAGGGATAACTACTATAGCTTCCAGCACATTGCTTCAAACTAGCAAACCACATAGTATACACATCAGCCCCAGCTGAATTCCAGGCCGCCTCAGGAACTGAAACTGTATCAACGCAGGACGACCAGGAACTTCGCCATGAAAGATAAGGGAAATGGATTCAATGGATAACACGAATAACACAGATTCAGGTTAGTTTAATTTTTTTTTCATCTTCTCTGCTAGTTTATTATTTTGATTATCGCTATTATGTTCAACAGTTGAAGCCTCAGTTTTCGCAACTATATAAGACCGTCTCACAGAGAATCAGAGAAGGGTCATCTCGTATGTCGACAGAAACGTGTGACCCACGCACGAAGGTGCTACCACTCAGGATCACCGCATATTGGAACAGCAAGTCGAGGGAAAATGAACGAACAGAAGGAAGTAAGATCACTACAGTGTATAGAATCGGAAGTAAACAAATTGGGACTAAATACCGGAGTCACGATAGCCTAGCTAATGGCTAACCCACACATTCTTTCTGGGATCGTTGCTCCCCACCATCATAGGACGAGCAAACCTAGCTAGCTGAACTCCACGGCCTATGGCCCATCCCATGGCCTCCTGAGGGCTTTGTGGATTCAAAAACTGGTAGGCCTACAAAGACACCCTCAGACTCTGCGGAATGACTTTATATAAAGCGTCACGACTAGGTATTAGGTATTATAAAGAGATTTAAGCCTCCCTGAATAAGTACTAAGCTCTTCTAAGAGAGGAAAAGGAAGGAACATATAGTATGTCGACAGAAAAACGGGGAACGCATGCACGTAGGTGTTCCCACACAGGATCAACGCGCATGGGAACAGCAAGTCGGGAAAGAAGAGGATGAACAGACAACAGTAAGATCAATAGGAGTATGAAAGTGGAAGGAAGCAAAGTGGGCACGAAAGACAGACGTCCCGAAGGCCTAGCTAATGGCTAAGGTAACCTACTCAAACCTCCTAGGGGCGCTACTCCCCATAACATAGGATGGGCGAACCTAAATAACCTAACCCTATGGCCTATGGCCCAACCCATGGCCCCGGGAGGGGAGCGTCACGACTACTCCCATGGAGTCTTATGCCGGAAAATAATAGAACCTGATAAATCTCGCGATCTGGAACTAAGCAGTGGAACTCTTTTGCAAACTCGGTTGACAGGATTCCAATAGATATTCAGAGTTAGCACTTTGGGGTTGAATTGAAATTGCTGAAAAGAGGGACATAAACCGAGATTACCGCCCTGTCTACAACTTCGGAGATCGACTGTATTCAAACATGCAAACGGAACTAGGTCGATGAAGAAGAGATGATCTCAATAACATGTAAAAATAATCGCCACAAGCACTACACGAAAGTAACGCAAACTGTATAAAACAGGAAACAAAAGAAAAAGTGAATATATACCGGAGCTGAATTTGCCACTTACCCTCCACAACGTGACAATTCAGAACAATAAGACGGGGAATCCGCATCCAAGCTAACACCACTGCAGAGAATAGTGTGCTGGGGCACGAGCACTTTGGGTAAATTTACGAATTGTCCTTATCAATTGACGTTATCATAATTCAGAAAAAGTAAGTTGACTGAAAAAAGGAAGAAATGTAAATACTCAGCCGCGATGTTACCAAAAAAGAAAAAAAGAAAAAGAAGAAAAAATAGGGTCAGTGCATAAACTGCACTTCTGGATCTTCAACATTTCCAAAAAAATTTGCAATTGAATTAGTATTTTCAGATGCCAATATGAACATTTTGGGTGGGGGAAACAATTTTTGAGCTACAACGGGGCTGTTAACCATAAGGTTAGGTAGGCAAGGACTGGTTCAGCTAAAATCCAAATAGCAACAGCTTTATCTGCACCTGACTGGTATAGGCCTATATATACTTCTCATATGGATATTAGCAGAACCAGTCCTTGTCTACCTAACCTTATGAGTAAGAGCCACGACGTTGTAGCAGGTTAAGTTAATTAATATCACAAATACCTTTCTTTTCAACACACCACCAAATGTAATTCTTCGTATTCTCCCTATAGGTTTTTATTGCCTCCTGGCCACAGGATGTGCACTTCACTACACTTGACAACACTCCATAATGAATGAAAATATCGTCAGCGGCATCACTATTTTCATATATTTTTTGAATTATTGACCAACGTTGTTCACTACAACCACTACACGTCATGGCAAAGCACCGTACCTATTACGAAACGGCCTACGGCGTGATTGTTCTTGTTTACGTCTTTCCGCGGAGGGCGGAAGATGGCTTGCTCATGGCGAAAGTTCATCGCCCGTCGAAGAAATGATTTTAATCATCTTACATATCAATTCCAGTGAATACATTGTTGAAAACATCACAAAGGGATATCCCCCATCTGAAATATGATTATTAACATTGTTACACACTAATTCATCTTACACTATTGTCGGGATTGTCGAAAATCCAGAAGTGCAGTTTATGCACTATGACCAAACATAGTTTTTACTGACATCGTTTACAGAACTGACGATTACAACCCACAGCACAGCTCACTGACAGGGTGTCGGCTTCTTCATAATACTAACTTGGTTAACATTCGGCGCATCACCATCATAGGCATTAGCGCCCTCTTCATAATAAAGCTATGGTATTGCAGATGCCGCCACAGGTACCTGAACTTTCTGGGATACTCGTCCAGAGGTAAATGCCACTTCTACAGTAGGGGTCCAAAATTTTGAAAGCTGTTGCTGCCAGAACTTGCTCAGATGAATGTTGAACGCCTGGTGCGTCTGTGATATGACAATATTCGAGCACAGTCTGAAAGTCAATATCTAGTGTCTAAAGATCCGTTTACACGAGCAGACGGTGTCTCCCAACTCGTAAACCACGGACACAGTCCGAGAGCAAGGGATCGTTCATACAACAGCAAGGAGATTAAATGGATTGAACCTCGTTGCATGAGAGGAAGCCGACCGCTAGCTGTTGTGTGCGGTCAATAATACTCCAAAACCTTCCAATATTCATAAATAAACTGCTATCAATCCCAAATAGCAAAGTTGCTGTTATAGAGTTGCAATAGATCTGTAACGTGCGGCGTATTTTTAACTGAACCATGTTTATTTATAAAAACATGTGTACCTAAATCTCTTCACTGTCTGTCATAAACGGTGCAACTTCACTGTGTCATAAACGGTACAAAAATCTTTCACCATACACATAGCGCAGTGCGCATGGTACATTGTATTGTCATATGTCTATTTTTTTAGTTTTCTAGTGCCTTATATAAATTTTTAAATATTCATCATAAGTGCGATAAAAAAAAGTACGAAACAAATGAATCTGTCTAAAATCGTGCTACTTCTATAGATTCCACCGGATTAATACTGACCGCCCATTACTGTTTATTAGCCTACATACTACGGTATGTATATATATATAGCTTGTCTCTGGTGTTAGCTTTAAGAATGACTACTTCAGGGTGCTGCGCCCCTTATTTGTTGGGCACAGCATCTTTATGAGAAAATGCATGTTCTTTTTTTCTTTCTTTCTTCCATCAACAACTCCCAGAAAAAGAAACAAAGGCAGTAGCATATCTGTAAACAGCGCTTAAATAATCAGATATATATATATATATATATATATATATATATATATATATATATATATGTGTGTCAACAGCAAAAGTGTAACTGGAAATAAAGCAAGTAGTCACAACAGCAAATACCCCGCTACCACGCCACGTAGAATCGACGAAAATTATTAGCGGGAAACTTGGTCATCTGCGCTAAGGTCCACAATCGTCAACAGTCAACGCAACAATTCATTTACAGAAAACAGTCGTGCCAAATTTGAGTGCATGCGCTACACCCCTGAATTTTCAGGTTTTTGATGTCACAATTGCGTCACGCCACTGTTGCAGTGAGGAATTTGATATTTCCCCACTGGCGTGACGTAATTATGACGTCACAAACCTGGATATTTAGGAGCAAAGAGTATTCACCCAAATTTTTGACACAACTATCTTCTGTAAATGAACTGAGTTGACACCCTCATGCCATGAGCGCTTACAGCGCATTGATCGTAGCTCGCTAGAGCAGCGAACAAAATTTCCACTCAATGAGCGATCGGCCAAATTGCGGCGCCTAACCATCAACTATGTAGCGCACACGTACTGCCCGCTACGTGATAAGGCCCCCGTAAGCCGGCAAATAGGTTCCCAACTCTAGGAGAGCCACAAACAAAAGAGTATCTATTGACCAAACAACATCCATTGAATTATCTACTGCAGCAGCTGGCGCCGCAGATTCAGAAGTGCGACGGAAACCCAAGGCACCTGATAAAAGCAAACCCACGCCACCGCACCACCCGGCAAACAGGTCCGCAACCCTATGAGCAGCATGAAGACCACAATAAAAAAGTATTTGTTGACAAAAAAATATCTAATAAACTATCTACTGCGGCCACCAGTGCCACTGATTCAGCAGTGCGACAGAAAACCAATACAAGAGTATCTACTGACGAAAAAACATTGAATGAACTACTGCAGCCAGTGCCGCTCATTCAGAGTGCAACTCAGCAAAAAATCATTCATCCACACACAGCCCTAGCAATCTTCATAGTATTCCAAATAGTCATCTCCACCCTCGTGGGCCTGTAGCCTATCTAGCAAATCCCAATAGTTATACCTGTTCCGACAATGTATGCAATTCCTCTAAGACTGATAGATCATACGGTGACCGCCAGTGGCCGGAAGCTCCGCTATCTAATTCAACTAAAACAGCTAATAATGCTCATGATTTACGTGCTATGTCCCTCCCACCTTCTGCTAACTTACCGCTTCAGTCAGCTGCACGTGGGGGGATGCAACCAGTCAGAATTCACGGAGAGGCGGTCGTGCCTCGATAAGTGATAGCTCGAGCGAGAAAACTAAAACTTTGCAGTCCCCTATTCCCTGTACTCCGTTGACTACTGAGTTTGCTCCAACTTCAAAAAACGAATCAAATATGAACCTTCCCCTAAATACTAATCACGCACACTCGGCAACAGAATGGCACAATATTTTGCATTGCGCCATGAAACTTAATTTTGCGCGTACCCGATTGGGTGAAACTTTAATTGAAACTGTAATATCAATGACCCTCGCCAGTTTCTCGAAACTAACACGCATACTGCCTAACATGGGCAGCACTCAACAGTCAAATGAAAAAATCCTCGCACTAACTACGGAAACGCTGGGCAACTTGGTTAGGGTAAAAGAAAGTTTACGCACTGTTGCAATTCGGCAGCAGAACTCAGCTGCGCAACAAGCTGCCTTATATCTCACAAACTGTGTGAAGTCAGCAATAACGGACATTATTTGCTTTGAACAGATTCACAGATAGTGTCACAGAATGTGCTCTGGACTCCGGTTCTGCAGTAGCGCGCCACCTCCTATGTTCACACAATTCTTCCGCCCTCCTTTTCAGCCTCCACTTCTGTCTACAGGTCAGCCTATCATGTTCTCTAACGTCTCCCCGCGTTCATCCACTGATCACAAGATGCGCACATCTTGTACAATTCCAGTTCAGACGCCTTTCACCCCTCAGCCTCCCCCATCATCGAGAACTCAAACTCATCCGCCCTTGGTAGCTCGGCCGCTGCCAACCCTGACTGCTCACACTCCTCTTTTACAACTCAGCCTCCTCCGCCTATGAAAGTTCAATACGGCACATCACACCCACCACGAATTGCATCCTTTCACTTTCCCTTCACTGCTTATCCTCCACCACCCTCAAAATTTCAACGGCAACCATCGGCAATGCCACCTCGACCAATCCCGGCTGCCCAGTTTCATCCGTCGAGCAGTCATAAGCTTCCCCCACCTTTAACCACACATTTTCAATATCAGCCCAATCTCCATCCTCTAAATCCATTGTACACTCATCCTCAACAACCTTTCGGTGCTAACCTCATCCCCTCTACCTTTCAGCTTCACCATCCCACTATAAGCCAGCCGCATCCATCCATAGTCATTAAACCTCACTCACCTGGCTCACACTAGTCTACTTTACCTCCGTCGTTTTCTTACGATCAACCTTGCCCGAGTGCTAAATTCTCCCGACACCAACCACGTTCAGAGCAACCAGGCTGGCCAGAGAGTATGTCAAATCGTTATGCAACCTTAGCATCATACCAGACACTGATCTTAACCATGGCAACACAAACGAGCCTTCAGATGAGAACGTGACTGTGCGTATCATTCCACTGCCGCTGAAAACAGTCCTTAGTCAGTTGGGGAAAAAAATAGTTGATANAAGCTCAAGCGTGGGGCGGGATGCCCCGTACCCCTCAGCCTTCACCCACCCAGCGGGGGTATGCTAGGGGTGGGATTTGGGCCGCCGCGGCAGTTATTTATTTTTATTTTAGACCTATTGTGCCGCGGAACATATGGCTATTGTCTGCTAGCGATCAATTACTACTTCTACGGGCAACTATACATTGAAATCCAACCGTCATTCTTAACCATCCCGACACCTTTCTTGACCAGGCTCGCTACGGGCAATTAAACCTTCCATGTACCCACGACACCTTTCTTGACCATGTTCGCTACCTGGCTTACACCTGCCGGTCTATCATTGCATCTTTTTTTTTTCAGCACCATGCTACCCTTACCCATTATAATGTTTATTGACCACTTGAGTCATCGTTAAGTTTGCATGAAGTTGCCATCGATCCTATTGCAAGACAAGTCCTGGAAAAGTCTTAATTAGACCAGACTGCAAAGTGCATCAAATGTGTTGCCAAGTTTGTGAATTTTCCATCAATGTTTAGCCACAATTAGTATAAAAATAGCTACTCAACGTTTACAAAAGAGGCTTCTGAATTTTGGCTATTTACGGTGCTGTTTTCAGGCTTAATTTCATTTATTAATGATAAGTGTATTTAAGGCTGCCAGAAGCATTTCTGAAGTTATCGACAATGAAATAGCCATAATAAAGTTTTAGGAACGAAAAAACCTTAGCATCTTTGCTCCGGCAACGACAGCTTTGTTTACATCATGGCGATCGGCTGCCAGCGAGACCATCGAGAAGGAAAGTCTATCTCGACGGCCTCGCTGCCAGGCAGCGGAGCGCGTCATCAAACTACAGTTTTTTAAATGTATTTTTCGTAGGATCCTAGCAGAACCAATCCTAGCTGCCTAACCTAGGTGAGTAAGAGCCACATTGTAGCCAAAAAACTATTTATGGGGCTTCGTTATAGTAAAGGAAAACTAGTGCTCGTGTTTGTAAACAAAGCTGGCACATGACGCTGGAAACACGGCCGACGTAGTTTAGTAGCGATATCCAGACAATTATTTCCAAGATTTTCTCGTTTCCACAGGTTTATTATAGTGACAAATGGTTTTCCGCAGTCTTATATACGATTATTATCATTGGTAAATGGAAAGATTATTATCGTTAGGAAATGGAAATATCAGGTAAAATTTTCTTATAGGAACGACATTTGATTTGACGGTTATGGAACTCGTACAGTAGCTAAACGTAAAATCAATTTTAAAGAACATTTTATTCCTGAGAATTCATTGATTTTCCCATTAGTTTTTAGAGAAATGTTGATATGATATACCACCTGGACGTGCAAGCCTAGCTATGTTTGTCAGCATTCTAAATGATCTTGAAGAGTAAAAAAAGCTGTGATATTAACCTAACCTTACCTAACCTAACCTTACCTAACCTAGCCTCACCAAATCCAACCTTATCAAACCTAACCTTACCTACCCAGTCGGAAATAATGGTTGCGATTATAGTAGAATATAATGGTGTATGAGAGATTAAGATCGATCATGGAAAATGAAACAATATAGTAGATATGTCGACGATAATATAACGTTGATTTTAGTATATTTAGGCCGATATTGGTGGAGGCAATATTGGTTGCTTAATGTTTGTTAGGACCCCTCCGGGGGGCATAGGATGGGCCATAGGCCATAGGGTTAGTTTAGTTAGGTTCGCCCATCCTATGTTATGGGGAGTAGCGCCCCCAGGGGGTTTGAGTAGGTTACTTTAGCCATTAGCTAGGCCTTCGGGACGTCTGTCTTTCGAGCCCACTTTGCTTCCTTCCACTTTCATACTCCTACTGATCTTACTGTTGTCTGTTCTTCCTCTTCTTTCCCGACTTGCTGTTCCCATGCGCGTTGATCCNGCATGGGTTCCCCGTTTTTCTGTCGACATACTATATGTCCCTTCCTTTTCCTCTCTTAGAAGAGCTTAGTACTTATTTAGGGAGGCTTAAATCTTCTTATAATACCTAATAATGTTTGTTAGGAAATGAAGGTCGATGGTAGTGCATGGATGTCTGAAGACTATATACTGTATGTTAGATGGTAGTACATGGAGGTTTGAAGACTATATATAGTTGAGCATATGCTAGAGCATAACCATGGTAGGTTATCAACGGATTGCCATACGTACGATCATTAGGGGAATTCCTACCATTATTTGGGGAAGAATAAGCGTATGTATATTTTCATAGATTATGATAATATGGCTAGAATCCCCAACATAATCGACCAAAATAATATTGTATGACTATAAGTTTGAATGCAAAACAACTAAAAATTCATATTATGGAGCAAAAATTGAGCATATTTTCAGTTTTCTCTTTCCTGTCGATAAATTGCAAGAAATGTAGGGCATGTAGGGACGCTAACCGCCACGCCGTTATTTCCATCTATTGTTTCCCGATTTTTTTTTTCACTTAACCACTTTAGGGTAGTTACCATCATGTTTATTTTGTATGTTGCATCCCTTGTTAAATAGTATTGTGATCTTTGATCCATATTGCCATCTATTTTTATATTTATTCAGTTTATATGAGTATAGTTTTATCAAGAAATTAATCCCATTAGCTTTATGTAAAAGGATGTAAAGTTTTATGGTATATTTAGCCTTACATACCCTGAGAACGGGTACGGCCAAAATTCATGAATCCATTTTATGACTTCCTGTAAAATGTGAAGTTTAGCCCTCTACCAGCTTAGAGTTAAAGAAGTTGCACGTGCGTTAGCTGTACAGACTGGTTCATGCTCCAGCTATCGCATCGTTCTCAAGCCTAGTAGAGCTTTTGACCATTCTGAGTTGCAGGCCAAACAAGCAAGTACGAATTCAACATTTTTTTTGTTATAAGCGACTAATCATCAGCAGACAAAGCAGGCATCCAGTGCATAATATGTCAGCAGTTGAAAAAGTTTATATTGGTAGAATGTACCTAGTTGTATCATTCGCTGAACCAAGTTGATTTTGGTCATAAATTGTGTTTCATACGGTTCACTATGGCAGATCATAGTTGTGTAGCTAAAACCTTAATGGTTGTAATTGGGTCTGTGTGGTTGGAAATTATAGTTGGCAATATGGTTAAAGGTTGTGACATATCTCTATCATAATGCCCCCAATAAATGGTTGAATATGGCGGATATTTCGATAATAAACATAACCAAAGATCTCGACTATAATCATAGTTGTTCTACTATAATCACAACGATTATTTCCGACTGGGTAACGTCTCAACACTGATAACCGATCAGCTGCCAAGAGTGGCAGGGCCATGCTCGTCACATAGGGTGTCGTAGGCGTGTTATTGTTACAAACCAAGAGGGTATCATGTCAATATTCCATTAAAAACTTTTGCGGAAATCAAAAAATTATCATGAATAAAAAGTGCTTAGACTTCAACTTTACATATACTGTGGAGTTTCATAAACAATGGACCCAAAAGTCCCAATAGTAAAAAATTGCCGAAATATCAATAAAAACAGCGCCGTAAATAGCCAAAATACAGAATCCCATTTTGTAAACGTTGATCAATAGCCATATTTTGGGTAAACCGTCGGTCGAAATTTAAGGTTATATGTCGACAATAGTGAATTTCATTGAGGTGTATTAATAAAACAATACCTTTTCAAGTTCTTCTGAAGCTCCCATTCTATGAATCTAAGAACAGTATTAACAATAGCAGTTTAGTATGACTACTGCCTCTTTCCTCACCTAGCCATAGATTGTTGCACATTTTCACTCTCACACCTCATGCGAGAGCAGCAGCAGAGCTGAGCATTGTAAAGTTGCAGCGGACCATAGAATAGCCGAGAAGATTGCAGCTCGTAGGTATCTACTAGGCAGTGAGTAGGCACTTGGTTGACAGCTGGAAGTGGGAGAAATGGATGGTTTACATTCAGAATAAATTGGGAACATAAAACTGCATCAATTGAAATGGAGGGCTGGCCAGTTTCAAGGTTTACATAATAATGGTACTCACGAATTAGGAGGCTAGGCTGACTGGCTAGCTAGGTTGTGCGGGCAGGGACCAGGGGACTGCCTGGAACCACAGGCCGCCACCACAATAATAAAGTTGCTTTAATGGCACAAAGCTAGCAAAACCACGATACTCGGCACGTTGCTATTCACTCTTCATATGCGGGCGTCTAAGCATTAATTGTTGTTACTTCAAAATTAGGGTGCCCGCACACCAAAAAACTTTGCGCGAGAGAGAAAGAAAGACTGAATTCATTAACATGGATCATTGCGGGAGTACACACACCAGAAAAGAGCGAGAGAGAGAGACTGAAAGACGGAAGATAGTCAGAAGCGAGAAGCGGTGTTCCATGAGCTTTCTCTGAAGCGAGTTGCCTCGGCCAGGGTCACTCACACGTCGGTCGG
>LQNS02276930.1:5758726-5779063 GCA_001587735.2 Parhyale hawaiensis | reverse complement strand
TCGCTGTTGGCGAGTCAAATGGTGCGTGAAAAGCCGCCGGTAACCGATATTCGTGAGGAGTTTACAGTTAATTCTTTTCTTGGTTAGGATCGAAGGACAGCAATAATGTGGGAGGGGCCCCTCTACAAGGGAAGCCACTAATGAGGGTTTTCTATTCCCTCGTTGGGAGTTCTATGAGGAAGTTCTCGATGACTTCATCAGAGCAGTGACGAGTAAGCATACGTAGGAGGGGATGTTTTTACGATAGAAATGTTTGCATTGGACGATGCGGGTTGAGGGGTTGAACCCGACCTGTCGAGGGTTTAACCGGTTCGAAGGGAGTTAGGCAGTTATGAGGTTGGAGGGCCGACAGGCAGTCGCCCTCCAGCTTGTTCCGCTAGCCTCTATTTCATACACCTAGTAGAGTGCGTTAGCGACGTTATGGCCTCATTCGCCTTGACTATTCATCATCCTGTAATTGAATTATAACTGAGTCATCTTGTGTGTCTACAGCTGTTACTGTGATTCCAAAAATACAAAAGATGAACAACTAATAATGAGTCGTCAATCAAGCCTTTTTACGTAAATTTAAGAAGCTATATTTAGGAGCAAAACAACTCTTCATTAGATCTTCCAAAAAGTCATCAATAGCTGCAACATCAACAGCACACTTCGCGGCGCTTGACGTAATCAGTCAGCATCCGGTCTGCGTGCTGCTGTGGGTTTACTGACCTTTGCCAGCAGTGAAGATAGTCGGGGGGGCGCAGATTGTCGCATGGAGTCTTCCGCCACTGACACCATAGCTCAGGACGAAGGCGATCTGTGATCGACTGCAGACGTATACTCCTCTGAGGCCTATTGGCTTAAATCTACAGTACAAACTAGTGCGTGTGGGCTTCCTAGTTGGGAGTGCGGTCAAGTTGACTTTACCTTTCTATTTTCGCTGGCGGCCTACTGTCTGCACCAATCATGGCAAATGCTATTAATTTTGTGCTATTAATCTTGAAGATCACACGTTTGTTGTCTTGTCTACCATTTTGCTACAATTTACAGAGCATCGTTCTGACAGAAGGTCTAAAGCACGTCCGGCAAACCTTGATACAGTGTTTATAAGTTTAGTGTTTCACTTTTTTATACTATCGTCAAGATTAACAAGGTTTTGCAAACCGCAGTGATGTTCGTTAACCTACCACGTTCAGTCAGTTGCGTTTGCGCAAAATACATCTGACCGCTTGAACGTCTCACCTAAAATTTCTGGTCTTTTTGCAATAAATATTGATTGCCTATGAAATGTGTATCCTTTACCCTTCGTAAGTTTGAACACTTCATCTTAGCATTATGTGGAGGGCACATGCAGTAAATTTTACGATTAAGGGATCCATTGCATTCTGTTCAACGTTATATCTTTGTGTTTATTATTTCCTTAACTCTGCGCAATATCAATGTTAACATTTCATTATTATACACCACCCGTAGCACGTTAGGCTGGAACTCTTTCCTGCCACTGTCCTAGTTAGCCCATTAGCAGAGTTTAGAATCTGCCGCACATATAGGTAAAGTCAACTTGACCGTACCCCCCACTGCGAAACCCACATTCACTGGTTTTGGGTTACGGATGTAGGCAGTGGACAACAGATCGTCTAAAGCTACGGCACGAGTGGCGGAAGGCTCCATGCGACAATCTGAGTTCCCCCGCCCACCCTAACCATTGCTGGCAAAGGTCAGTAAACCCACAGCAGTACGCAAATCGGATGCTGACTGATCACGTCGAGCGCCGCGAAGAAGTTACCTAGCTATGAGCGAGGTTTGAATTAGCGGCCTTGAGGGTCAATGTCAGAAGCTTTTGTCTGCTGCTTCTGCGGGTTTAAATTCAACAACTTTACTCAAGATGTCAAGATCGAGATCACTGATATATACAAATTACTAACAGGAGTGGTCCAGATGCGCGGCATGGTGGAACCCATGATAACACTAGAGTTTGGTTGGTCGTCGCTCCTAGAAGTTGAACTCGCTGTTGGGACTAGTGAGCTATTCAAAGATCCAACGTGGTCAAATCGTATGTGGATTCTAATAACGACGAACGAGGGTAATAAGCTAAATCAATTAGTAATGCAAGGTTTATTATTTCATCTGTAGACCAAAATTAGGTCTATAAGGTGAACTGTACATACAGTTGGCAAACAAAATAAATTCAACAAATACAACATGAAAAGCACAAACTCTCGAGTACTCACAACCTTATTTTTTGCGTAGTATTTAAACTGAACACTGTTAATACTGATGCTCACTTTCATTTGATAGCGTTATTCTAATGTATTGCGCGATGCCGATACTGAGGTGACACGTTACACGTATTGTGCCGATTCGACCATATTTAGACCACCTCTACTTATCTAAGTAAAAGTTAACTGAAAATTAAGTTCATATTGCAAAAGCATCAATAACACAGTTCTTTTTACAGGTAGAGCTGCTAATTAGTACGATTATGGACCCCAACAACCTTTGTGAATCAACAGTTATCTATCCGAATAAACTTAAGTAATTTGTAGTCTTAATGTTAAAGAGATTTCCTTGCAAGCTAATAACAGTACGGTAGTTGCATTTCGACAGTAACTAATGCATAAACCGATATTTAAAAGCGCTGTTAATACGTTAATTTTTTATATATTCTATGGGCAACAGTTACAGTAGAACGTTTAATAACATTGCGTCAAAAATTTTTCCCATTTATAAATATGCTTATTATCAGGTCTCTGTGATGGCATGTCGAAGTTAGTGCACAAATAAAAGCAAGGGCTAGTTTATTTTAACTAACTGTATTAACAAACCTATGCAAAATAGAGATGTTTCTGTGAGCAGCAATGCGCTCAAAATCGAGCGGTGATGTCCCTGCCAGAGAAAGAAGAATTGTAATAACGACGATACGTTGAGAGTGCTCGAATTAGTTTTTTAACATAAAACTACTTATAGGTATTTGCAGAACGAACTTTTATATAAATCATACCTAATCAAATACGTTCGTCCTTATATGTGCACATTTTCTTTCGAAATTTTTTTTAGAAGATAATGATGTCACACCGTAAAGAGGAACTTGTGATGTAAATACTGATGTCGTACAATAAACTAGTTGAGGCGGCTTTTGATGGTCACCCTGTGTTGATTGTGATTCGTTCGTTTTTGTAGCCAATTTTCACTGTAATTCTGATAGCGATAAGGCTTTGTAGGGGCCTTGTAAGGCCTTGTATAATTTCCTCCGGTAGAAATCAAGCTAGACAAGAGAAAATTATAAATTTGAAATGCAAGTTCATGATTTTGATTTCTACGGATAAACTGGATAAAATTATGGTGGCTTTTCATATATGCATTGGTGGCTTCCTGTCTTCTTGTTTCGTCAATGTTTGCCTGTTTAGCGACAACAAAAGTGTTACACTGTCGTAGTTTACCTATACTTTTACTTCAATATAAAGTGATTATATTTAGAACATGCCACACTATGGACGTTTTCGATTGGGACAGCGCTGTCGACTGGACTTGACTTTTCGAAACGATTTAGTCGTGTCCCAATCGAACGGATTTAAGGAGTTAAGCTGTAAAATATCAACCTAAGCTGTGCTGTCACTAGCAAAACTTGTCCTACATTCCTATCATTTAAAAGTTAAGCATCCTTGGAAGTAAATATTTTGAATTTTATTATTTGCCAGCTGCAACAAAGTCGTTCCCTAAGATAGGATAGAAGTAGGAACTGGCTCAGCTAACTTTTTAGAGGTCATTTGTAATACATCGGACGTGACAATGATGACACTATATGTAAACAGATCACTACACTGGTCCGTGCGAGTGACAGATATGTTTGTATCATTTTATCAATCCATAGTACAATTCTATGATTTCTGTGCGATTTACTTAAGTGAATCTTAAAATAGGTTTTCTTCTTTGCTATAACAGTATCAAATAAAACGAAGTAAATTTTGTTTATAAATATCATTTTCTAGGAGGTTAAAACTGCAATTCTTCCTATTGTTTTAAAATTAATTCACCGAATGGAAAAAAGTTTGTTTCCATGCAACCATTGTTTGTGTCCATGCAACCATTGTTGTTTATATTAGGGTAAACTCGAGTGCATTACGCTTGAGACACTAAAACTACTTTCGAAGGAGCATTGTGTTCTCGGCCCAAGCAGGTTCCGCTGTGGAGAAATAAATGTTAAATAAATTATGACCTTATACCCAAGTCAAAGTGGCGAAAAGAGCGGTCTGAATTGAGTTTTCGCTCGAATTAAGCTAAGTAACTTGACTTTATGTCCCAATCGAAGGCGTCCTATGATAGCTTTTACATAAATATGGTAGACATCAATTTTCGGAAATCAAACTTGGCGTTTCTGGCTTGATGACATAACATGAGACCGTTCTGTTCTTGAGCTTTTCGTTGATCAACATGATGATGGTACATACCACTGATGCTGATAACGTAAACCGCCATGAAACGACGCCTTTATTTAGATAAATGGCATTCGTACTAGCGCCAATTGAAAAAAATCACAAAAATATTATTACACTATTACCTCAAAGCTTTTGCATATGAATAACATATTGAATTTTTAATATAGTGATGATGGTGGGTATGGGAAAAAAGCCTCGGTAGGGAAAAACCCGCCTATCTCCAAATGTTCATTTCTTACCCGTTCTTAGTTATTTTGTACAAGTTACATTAAAGTAAGTTGAATTATACTGAACTGTACTTATCCGACCCTAACATGGCGAAACCAAGCATAGCCTAGTCTGGCTTTTTCTAAATGAACGTAGCATTATCTAACCACATCTAACTAAACTCATCCTATTCTGACATAACATTAGCTAGCTTTTCAAATCAATCTTAACCTAACCTCAGCAAACTTGACCTGAACGTTTTTTCTAACAGCGATTTACGGAAAGCCAGGCCTCGCCCACCTAACCTTACCTGATGGTTTGAATCTTGGTGTAATTACGTAACTATTCGTATGTAAGTAATTTTTGTCCAATAAGCCCAGCCAGAAAGAAAAGAGTGTAGCGGGAGGACTCAATAGGACTGAAATAAAATTTAACCGTGACTGCATGTAGCCAAATGACGTCACATCGACAAGTCGAAGTAGTTGGGGTTCGGACCTCAGGCCTTCGTAGGTTGTGTTGGGTTCTTAGATGCATAGGTGCAACTCAAGTCAGCAGCAAAAGATTGAATTTAAGTCGAACAAACATGGTGATATGTTTAAAAATGTTTGGCGAAAAGCACTGTAACTGAATATGAAGTGTAAATGAGGCTTCCCTTTGAAAAAGATAAATAAGGGGGCCATACCATATCGAATTTTGCCTCTAACTCTGTGAAAGTTTTCACAAGCCTCCACAGCAATTTTCTGTTGAAGATTATTCATTGGTCAGTTGGTATACATATATCCTCTTCGTTTATTTATATGCAGTATGCTTAAGGCATGAAATTCGGAAGTGACGGCGATTTTTCAGCCCAAATTAATTAAAATACTAATATGCTGCTCAGCCGGAGCGTGTGTCGATGTTGATGTCGTTGATGACGTCACTTTTTGATGCTAGTGTCTCGTGAGTCCTCCCTCCCCTTATGCTCTTCTCTTCCTGGATAGGCCTAACCCGATGTCCCCTATTTTTGGACTCGTAACGAGTCCAAAATGTAAAAATTGAGTTCCTTTGCATAGTATAGCCTATCCTAACCTCATTAACCTCACCTCACCTGAGCCTACCTAACCTAATCTCACGTAACCTAAACTCACTTAGCCCAACCTTACCTCACCTAACCATACCTAACCTATGCTCACCTAACCTAAGCTCCCCTAACTTGAGCTCACCTAACCTAAGCATACCTAATGAAGGCTCGCATAACTAAATCGAACTTAATTTAACTTCACATAGCCTATTTCAAAGGTTTTTGTAGCCTGCGTTCACACATGTAAAGTTATCTTAGAACAATATCGTTTAGCTTACTTAAATATGCTGCATTCAAATAAATGAATAGAGCTCTGAAACATAGCTTCAACAGAAAGCGGGTTTTTTTCCTACCGGGGCTTTTTCCCGGCCGAGGCTTTTTTCCGGATACCAATGAGGGTTGAGGACATACTGTACAGGTAAAGCTGATATGAAGTCCAGTTATGATAAACAAAAATTTAGTTCTGCTGAGAATAAATTCATACATTTTGTTGGTAAAATTTTAGCAGATACGTTAATGACTTTATGCAAGTTCAGTGCACCTGAATGGTATGATGAAAATAATGCATGAATGCGTAATGCGTATCCCTAATTAATGAACGATTTATTGCAATGGCAGTGATAGAATAGAAAGTTTGGCAAAGCTTCTGTGGTTCGCCAAAATTTCGCCCAATGTAACTGTTCCCCTAATATAATGTTTTCTGTTACTCAGCGCAGAAAGATGTTAAGTAAAGTATTACTTTTGTCCAATAGCCCCACATTCGCTACTTGCAACACTTGGAGCTTCTGTTTAACAAAATTTTTAAAGACTTTACTATCACCATGGACATGGAGGAATAATACCTTCATGCAAACAACCAAAGGCTAACTTTACTCGCGAAATCGAAATAAATCACCGACTATCTCCGTTAGCTTTGATGTACTTATTACCTCGCCAAAGAGCTAGGTTATGTTTTCGTCGTGTTTGTTTGTCTGTCATCAAGATAATTCAAAAAGTTCAGAACCGATTTGGACGAAATTTACAGGGATTGTTAGGTATGTTATGAGAAACAGATGATTACCTTCGGTGAAGATATGGCTGTCCGTTTGTTTTTTGTCTGCCTCATTTTTCTCAGTGCCATAACTCAAAACGTTATGAATGGATTTTTATGAAATTAACATGATTTGTTAGCTAACTATAAAACAAAGAGTAGATGACCAAATTTTTATAATGATCTGTTCGTTCGTCACTGTTTTTAATTACATGCTTGTTAGAACAATAACTAAAAAAATAATGAATGAACCTTTATGAAATTTATAGGAGTTGTTAGTAATATTAAAAGACATATGATTAAATTTTGGTGCAGATCGGTTTGTTCCTTTGTATGTTTGTCCTAATGTTTGTTGGCAGTATAACTCAAAAAGTTATGAAAGGATCTTCAAAAATTGTACACGCTGTTATTACTAGGCACTAATGACTAGATTTTAAAAATTATACAAAGAAAATTATTGTTTAAGAGTCAATTTGAATTTTTTGCTACCGTTGCCTCACTTGGCGGAGGTATGCGCTCTCAGAGTGCTCTAGTTAGTTATTGCGACTATAAAATAATCCTCTCCTCTCAGGTTTCTATTCTTCGCCATGACTCATTCTCGGGATAACGGGAACAAGTTTCTTTAATTATGATTCGCGGACTATAAATATGAACGACACCAAAACTATTCTGAAGCACGCTACAAGTCAGCCCTAATTTGTTTCAAATTCAACTGGAAATTTAGGTGCCATCGGATTTCTTTTTGATTTTATTCTCAAGCTAAAAAATTGTCACATTATATCTTTTTTGCTGACCGTTTGTTAATGAATCAACGCATAGTATAATGCATTTAAGTTTCCGAAGCTTTGCTTTTCAGCTTAAAACATTGAAAGCAGAGCTTATAACTATATGTAGCCATGTTTTGACCATAATCCTCTTCAGAATCGAGGGGGTGTGGTATTCCTGTAAGGCTAGAAAGTTTCAGAATACTGCAATGTATTAATGTGTGAATTCCCAAAATATCTCCTTTCATTAAGATTCAAACAGCTGACGCTGCCATAACATAAGTCTGGGTTTACTCTTATCTTTTTCACCTTATCGTTCAATAACCGAACGCTAGTAAAGTATCGAGAAAAACTACTGAATTTAGAAACTCTTACGGTTATATTATATTTTGTATTTTGAACATGAACACTAAAAGACATACAATAAATTAAAAATAGTTTAATAGGTAATAAAATTTTGAGTTTACGTGCCATCTTTTTGGTAGATTTTATGTATTATTATCTCTGAGCTACAAATCATATCAACAGAAGAGAACCTTTTCTGTTTACGGTTTACACGCACAAAATAAAAAAAATGTTCAGGAATAAAAATGTGACTCAATTAGTTTTTCGGACGATCGAAAAGCTTATTCACTCGGTTGTTAGAGGCCAAGACTATACGAATACCAGCTTTACCAGTACAGTGTACACAAATACGAGTATATTGCAATCGTATCACTATCTACACCACATTATTTTAAACAACAGCAATACTTGTCAAACATGTAGGTGTATGAATCAGTAGCACAACCTGCACTAATTATACGCAAAGTTAAAACTTGTACGAATTAGGTGTCCTGCGAAATAGAAGCTTACGAATTAGAAGCTCAACTTGTGCTGTACAGCCTTTTCTTTTTCAGATTAGAAGAAAAAGTGCAGCCGAGTAGAAACTAGTTGATTCCTCATATTTGAACAGTTTCAACCACGCCTAATGAAGAGACATATAACATATGTTGGGTAAAGTCTTCACACTGACAATACTTTTCAGAACTTTCAACATTTTTACCGCAGATTGTCATGCTAAATGCGATGCAGCAGGCCAGTTTTGTCACCTTCATTGTTATCTACATGACCAGAAAATCGCATTGTAGAACTGGCGTAATTTTTCCTCAGTAATATGTTTTAAGACTTTTGTTCTGATACGACTGGTAATTATAATTCATGCTTTTTCGATGGTTCGGCACAGGATGGGTTGATGTTCCGGAGCCAACGTCGCCACCTGGGAAAACTCCAAATTGAGAAGCATTAGGGTATGTCCACGAGCCTGTACTCGCCTGATTTGTCACAGGACGCGTGAAATACTGATGAGGATATTGAGCTGTGAAGTGCGGGTAGGCGGTACAGGAAGCAGTTACCGGTTGTGTAGAGGACATGGGCGCACCTGAGGGCGGATTTTTATAAGACTGAGGCTTCGTTTGGGGTGGACACTGATATTGAGCTGCTGACCACCCAGTTGTCGAAACTGCAGTCGAGGCAGGAGCAGATGAAACAGGCTGGTATATGTTCTGAGATGCGTTATGATGTATAATGGTAGACTGCATTTTTTCACTTTGTCGTGTGGTTGATACGTTTTGTCTAGATAAATTTTTTTCATGGAAATACTGACCGTATGGGGACGAATGCTGTTGAGAATGTGTAGTAGACTGCTGTTGAATATCTTCACGCTTACTGTAGGGTACTCTTGAATGATGGCTTAGAGAGGCATTGGAAGAATTCTCGCCTGGGGATCGCTGTCTTGGGGCCTGATTTGAGAGAACTTGTGTGGTCGGCCGGAGATGGTTGGACTGATAATTCGTAGATGGCTCAGAATTGTCAAGATATGGCCTAAAAAGTTTCGTGGCAGGATGTGCTCCTCTGTCCTCTGGCGTATGACACTCGATTTGATTGCGCACGGATTCGTGAGTTATGACTGATTTATTGGAGGTTGTTTCATTTAACGTCGCATCATTAAAATAGTTTTGTCTGTCTGACTGCTTGATATTCTGATACACTGTTGCATTTTCTGCAGCTACATGACGTACGGTTGGGTAACGCTGTTGGCAACTTGATCGTGTATGAAGGTTCGTACATATTTGCTTATTATTACTGAGTACAGCAGGGTTGTTTTCATCCATTGTTGCCTCTCGTAAATGAGGTATTATCTGTATAGGGCACTGAGATGAAAAACTTTGGCTCGACGACCAGTTTGTAGGGGAATCATGCGCCGTCTGTACTGCTGCTATGCTATGATTGGCACTTGGAGATGAAGATTTTTGGTGGAATGACTGGTTCCCTACAGAATTATGAGCTGTTTGCACTTCTGGTGTCAACTGACCTGCTACGAAAGTTGCAGAATTGTGGTCCACTGGAACGTTTTCGACACGGCTAAAAGCTGCCTTTAGTTCTTGGGTAACCTCAGCTGCTGATGACGACCTATTTTCATTACAACCCTGCCGAGCAGTTTCAGCGGACCATGACTGAGTATCATTCCTGAAGGAACTGTTCAGCTCACCAACACGAGCTGCCAGGGTTTCTCCACTCAACGCAGAATTTGTCGACCTGGACCGCAACTCTTCTTGGAAATTTGGCAGTTGGTTAGCTTTGTGGCGATTGGAAGCATCTTGTTTGGATACAAGTTCGCTCCCCAGAATTTTGATGAGAGTATCTCGAGAGACTCTTTTCAGATTTGGAGGATTTCTCCGGATTTTAATTGTGTTCTGTTCGAGCGCACGATTAGAGGGAGGAAGAAAGAACATTACTTGTCGCTCGGTATCAATCATTTTTTTTTGTTTTCAATCAATATCAGGTTGCGAGTTAAGGGAAATCAGTAAAATTTTATACTATGAAACGGAAATTGTTTCTTTTTATTATACGCTTGAACATGCTATAGGTCAATCTTTTTTTCCGTAATTCAACGAATATCCGTAAACAACAAACAGGTGCAAGCAATGAGCTCTGATATTCGTTGACAAATTCATCTAAATGTTTTAAAAAACAAGCTTTTCAATGTGCAGGCACCGACGAAAATTATATCTACAATGGCTATATGGTAACGCAGTAAATCTTCACATGTGACCACTACGTTGGGTCAACCCACGTTGCTGACGCACTGAGAAACAATTTCAACGTATAGGGAATATTTACAGCAGAGGGAAATTCTCCGTTAAGAGTGAAGGCTTAATGGGCAAGGAAGGAGCGCACGATTTGTGTGGTGGTGCAATGGAGTAGGTTTTCAAGTAGCGTAGGGCGACATCCGACAATTTTCATAGGAGTCTTGGTCAGCAGCTCTGATGGCAGGCGGCTCTCAGTTGGACCTGTAAAAAAAAAAAGAAATGAAGAATGAATCTCAGTGGAACCTGCGCCTTTGCAGGCAATCCAAGCAAATATTCTAGTTTGCATACACTTAGACATTCCCTAGAGAGAAGAAAACATTAGTTATTTATAACTGCATAATACATTAAGTTATTGTTATCTTCCCCATCTGAACTATTTAAGACTAGTGCGTGGTTCTCAAATCATGCATCTATTGTACTGTAGTTATTGGTTGAAAGATTTTTGCAACGAGTGCGCATTTTCACAAAATTTCGTGCTTTTGACCAGTATATCGCGTGCAAAAGCACTGCACGCTCCATCCAAAAGCTAGTGCAAATGAGAGAGTGGGCAGATTATTAAACGTCGATTCGGTGGTCAACACTCGCAAGCTCATCCTGCTGGCTAGCGTGTGGCACTGGTAATAAGTATCCTCTCCATGTCGGTGATGACGAGCATGAAGTTATTTAACCTCTTCATGTATTTTAGGTGCGACATCTGCAGTTTTAAGTAGCTGCTATGGTAACGTTCTAGCCAACTCGATCCTCAGCTCGGACCGAGGTTTGGAGCTATTACGTTCGTAATGCATGTTGGGCTCTTCTTCCAAAAGAGCAGAGATTCTCATAGGTTCTTAGACTCCGAAGCGTTAGTTGCAGGTCATATTTACCTCCGTCAAGGAGGTTATGTTTTCGTCGTGTTTATCTGTCTGTGTGTTTGTCTGTCTGTCACCAGGATAACTCAAAAAGTTATGAACCGATTTGGATGAACTTTACAGGGATTGTTAGGTATGTTAGGAGGAACAGATGATTAACTTTTGGTAAAGATAGGTCCATACGTTTGTTTGTTTGTCTGCCTCATTTTTCTCGATGACATAACTCAAAAAGTTATGGATGGATTTTGATAAAATTAACATGAGTTGTTAGGTATATAACAAAGAGTATATGATCAAATTTTGGTAATGATCCGTTTGTTCATTTGTTACTGTTTTTAATTTTATGCTTGTTAGCACAATAACTCAAAAAATAATGAATCGATCTTCATGAAATTGATAGGGTTTGTTAGTAATGTTAAAAGACATAAATGATCAAATTTTAATGCAGATCGGTTAGTTCGTTTGAATGTTTGACTCATGTTTGTCAAAACGTTTGTTAACAGTATAATTCAAAAAGTTATGAACGGATCTTCAAGAAATTTGAACAAGCTGTTATTAATAATTTTTCCGTGTTTACTAGTTTAAAACCTCAAATATGTTTCTTTTAATAACAAAGTCTTGGTTAAAGAATTTTTTGCTACCGTTGCCTCACTTGGCGGAGGTATGCGCTCTCAGAGTGCTCTAGTTTCCATCTGCTTTGCCTTTATGTTACCGCGTCAGCCTGACTCTCTTTACGAGATTGATATTCGAGATTATCCAAAAGATCTGCAAAACTAATTCGCAGTTGCTAGTTGACCGAAGTACGTGAGGTTCTCCAACTCTTCTAAGCGAGCGAATCGTAAGTACCCGAGCAATGATACGGGAGTACTGAGGGCGACTGGTGTTGCTACCGCCTGCATTAAAAAAAAAAAAAAATGAAATACTACCATGTATAATTCTTGTCGTAATGAAGAGCTATGAGATTCTGGAGCAGTTCGAAGTTCTGTTGAACAACCTCTTTCTGGAGACAATACTGCTCCAAACCCAAAGGTCATCTTCAAAGGTCTAAACTCTAAGCCTAATCCCACGAGTAATACGGGTGGTCGAACACCGGTAATGGAAAATGTTGCTGCTGGTAAGGCAGATGGCTTAGATAGGAGGAAGCGTAGCCGTAATGCGCCGATTATTTAGTACCTCCGTCAAGGAGGTTACCGTATGTTTATGCCGTGGTTGTGTCTGTCTCTTTGTCACCAAGAAAGCTCAAACAGTTATGAACAGATCTTTACGAGATCTACAGGGATTGTTAGGCATGTTGGCAGTACCCTTAGTACTGGCCTAATTGGTTTAATTTTTCTTAGTATCCTAACTAAAAAAGTATGAACTAATTTTATGAAACTTACGCCAGTTTTAACTTATTAGGTATACCACGAAGTGTTAATGATTAAAAATTTGTGCTGATTTGTTCGTTCGTTTGTTTGTCGTTGTGTTGGATTTATGTTCGTTAGCAAAATAACTCACAAAGTAATAAATGGATCTTCATGAAATTTACAGCAATTGTTAGTGATGTTGAAATACATAAATGGCTAAATTTTGGTAATGATTGGTTGCTCTGTTTGTGTGTCTGACTAATGTTTGTCAGAATGTTTGTTAGCAGCATAACTCAGCAAATTATTAACGTATCTTCAACAAAATTTCAGAAGCTGTCATTCTAATCAAAGGGCACAAATGATTAGATTTTGGTGTTGATACAAAGACAATCATAGGTACAGAATCACTTTTAAGTTTTCATTACCGTTTCCTTATTAAGCGGAGGTATGCGCTCTAGAGTACGCTTACCTATATCTGCATTTTTAAAATCTTTCAAGACAAAAGATTACTCTACGGCGGCAGATTTTGGGAATAATTTAGAATTAAAGTTAAAATCACGTCACGTAGGTAGGTTTTTCCTTTCAACTGACGTTTGAGCCCCTCATCCGTTTGGTTGCAACGCGCTCGGAAGGTGTTTGCTTCGGTAGAGTTGACACGTCCCTGCTTTATGTGCTATGCCCTCTCCCTTCTGGAATACTGCTCCTTAGTCTAGGGTTCTGCTATTGATTGTCATCTGAGTTTTCATGACAAAATGGTTTGTCGATGTGCGTTCATGCTGGATGTGTTGTGCTTTGTGATCTAGCGCTAGTTATCCACTGTCGGCTTTTCTTCCGGAGCAATTTGCTCGGGTGAGGCATATCGGCGTACAGGTGCTTTTCATGAGTTTGCCTTGGAAAAGCCAGTACTCTCGTTCGTTATTACCATCATATGTAGAAGTTTAGAATGGTCTTGATGGCCCTGCCATTGCTGGTGTGGGTATTGGCAGCTTTAAGTTATTTGTAGACAGAGCGATTCTGTGATCTCTGATCTTCTTTTTTCGCTTGCTGGGCTGGTTGCGTGGGGATTTGCTAAGGCTTCCTCCGTTCTCACGTTGCCAGTCTAATGTATCTTAATCATTATATCTGTTATCGGAACAGTTGTACAATATTCGACAAGAAATATTTTAGTACTCAGAAAAATTCTTATAATACAAATTTTGTGACTAAGCCTGGCAGAAGAAATGGATGGGAGCTAGATTAAACTACTGTATTGAAAAAAAAAAATTTAAACTACTTAATTTTATCTATCAGAATAATATCGTTCTCCTATGACCATGGATACCCAATAATTGAGAAAATTATCTTTTGCGTTGCCCGGTTTGGTGCCGATTTTTAATGGAAAGAAAAAGGACAACAAATATGAGCCATTGCATTTTTTGATCAACAAAATACCAGCCTTGCCAGGTGTTCACGAGCGGCGGATGGGATAGATTGGGCTTCCTGCCGAATCTCGGGTTGTGTCGTGGGGGTTATGTTCAATTAATGACTCGATTTGGTCATCATCTGTAGAGGATAGTCTGATTGATTGCTCTTGGCAACAATCTCCAGCTCGGAACCTCTCGAACCGCTTCCGTACAGTTCTTTCCTATAAAAAAGTATCACCGTAAACTTCTCCTATTTCATTGGTTGCTTGTGAGGCATTTTCACCTCTGAGGAAAGAGAATAGCATAAAATGCCGAAAATGAATTTTATCTTCCATTTTAAAGAGTTAGAGAATTAACACAGGTAATAGGATCTCAAACTTCTCTCACGGAAAGATACTTTAAACTGTGCTCTAATGGAGATGTAGCCAAATAATATTTTCCGGATATGTTACGTTCTGAAATATATACCACACGGAGATAAATAGGTGAGGTAATAGTAATAGTGACTAAAATAATTTAGTTAACATGTTATTTTTCCTATATCGGAGAAAATGATTAGTTAATGGCTCATTTTACTTTTCTATCACCCGCGAACAAAGTGAGACACGACGGACTCGGCCCGTCGTGTGGAGAGGTCATATAAGGAACGAACTAAGGAAGGAACAGAGGGAGGAACAAGTGGAATTATAACATGACTAGAGGGCTCACGCTGTCAAAAATGAAAGCGAAGAATTTGTGTTGATCGTGCTACATTGATGAAATCATGCCTTCCTCCATACAATTGCCAACTTTTACCATCATGCAGATGAGGGTTCGCGGCTTCATAATTACTGAGCATCAGCACTCTTATTTTCTTTCGCTGACATGGCCTGACATGGAAAAACTTTCTTTTGTAGGCAGTTTAGCAACACTGAAAATAATTGATTCGATTTGGTATCAGATTCGGTAGGATATCATATTTGTTCAGTGGTTTTTGCCAAGCGAAAGATGTTTCGTCGATAATTGCATCAAAGTTGGAAGAACAGATGATACAACCAAATTATCTGTGGGATGAAACTACGAATCAAGATGCATGAGAGCGCTAATGGAAGATGGAAGTTTCAGATCTCCTCAGAGCTTTGATTTCAACTACGGCAATGCAAGAGAAGTGCATTCGAATATAAGGTCGCTTCATATTGTACCATAGATTCGATGTCTTCAGAAGGTAATACCGGTACGAATCAGACTCCATGACTGCGCTAGGCATCGCAGCGTTAGAAGAAGCTTTAGATATCTTCATTATTTTAAATTTAACTGTAACTGTCACTGATATCTGCAACCTGGCCTATTTTCTACCAATGAATATTAAATGAAATTTGACAGGATAACCATGGACAGCCTCCAACTTGGGTTAATTTCCGCCTATCTGTTTTGTTCAAGCGTGACAGACTACTGATAAACAGATAAATGCACATCGGTCTTCATTATATTGTAGATTTCTACACAGTCATGTAGTTATACATACATCTGCATGTTTGGTGTCAAGCTCTGAACGAAATGAGCGAAGTTGTGTTGTCACCTGAGGGTCTGTTGACATATAGTAAACACAATCCGAGCAGTTTAGCCTAATCGGGGTTAAGCTTATCCAATTCATAACAGTGTAATAGCACGAGGTGTAAAATAATGACAGCCCTCTTCATCGACTTCACTATACCTTGTCTGCCCACTGAAACCGGTCCTTTTGCAAGTGGGCCTGGAGGCCGATTTACGGAAGCACAAATAAAATGACTTCTAATAACCACAGAGACCACAAATGAAGATTAATTTCTTTGTCGTACGTACCAGAAGGAAAGTGTTGCAGAGCAAGGAATCTAAATTATCAATTAAATATCTTCAGTGGGCAAAGAATACCATACCTTCCGACACCAAAAATAATTGAACATTTTACATAATTTCTAGGAATAAAAGGATTTTATAGAAAAAATTGGCGCACAGATACTACATGTAATTCACTTTTGTTCACATGCAGTTAGGTTTTTTCCCAACGACAGATTTAGGACAATAACACTAGAAATTTACGTATGTAGGGCTTAGGGTAGGTAGAGCTCATCCCAAAAGCTGCAAGAAAACTGAAGTTAAGAAAACCCAGTAATACTGAAAACCACAGTGGTAGCCGCGAACCAAAAATGCATAATTAACCGTGAGATAAAATACCAGAACAGCCGTTAAATGATGTTAAAACATGACAGTTTGGTGCTGATACAAACCCTTAATTACTGAAACCTTCTAAAGCCTCACATCATGGCTGCCCGTCATTTCACCTTTTTGACCGTATAGGTATACTACGCCCCTTTGAGGCTGCCTGCGTTACATCACTTTTACAGTTGCCGATTCTACATCACTTCATGGTTGCCTGAGATAAACCAAGTTATGGATGCCTACATTTCATCACTTGATGGCTGCCTATGTTACAGTACTCGATGGGTCCCTGCGTTACATCACTTCCTGGTTGCCAAAGTTGAATCACTTCATTTGTGCTTAAGTTAAGTCACTTCAAGGTTACCTAAATTAAATCACTTCTTGGTTGCAAGGGCTAAATCACTTCATGACTGCCAATTATATACCACTTCATGTTTGCCAATGCTACATCACTTCACGGCTTCCAATGCTACATTACATCGAAGCTGCCAATCCTAGATCACTTCAAGGCTGTCATACCAATCACTTCACGGCCGCCGCCGCGCTAGATCACTTCACTACTACTAATGCTTCATTACCTCACAGCTGCCAATACTACATCACTTCATTGCTTCCAGAGCTTTATCACTTCTTGCTAGGCGCTACATCACTTCATGGCTACCAGCTGCTCCAACTCACCCTTCAGTTCTGGTGTCTGCTCCGATTTTTTCACAAAGCACTCATACCAAATATTTATTTTTTAAAACTCCGTGAACTATTCATTTAGCAATATCATAACAAATCGAGTATACCAAGAACTTGAGAAGCTTCTGTTCTACAACATGAGACTATTTATTTTACTAGTTAACTATTGAGAAATCATTCTACTATACTACAGAAATCAAATGATATCGTAAATAGTTTATTTACGATATTAGATTAGATAGGCGGCAGTAGACGAACCAAAAGGCTTTTATATGCTTTTGAATTTGTTGCTGATACAAGTCTTAGAAATACGTGCACGCTTGAGAATCATTAATGAATGCAAAAGAATTAATGAATTATCATAAATACAGCATGAAAAAGTAAGAGGACAACCTATAAAAATACGTCTGCGGCACCGCACGGTCAGTCTCACTTGCGAATTCTCTTTTTTCGGCTAGTGGCTACTCAATGTTCCTGTACTCTGTGCCCTCTTATATCATTGGAATAAACACGTACACAACTAGAATTAAATATTAGAGCATGAATGCATTTTGCTTTTCCTTGAGTATTATGTTACTTCACCTTCTCCCTTCAGGGTTCTGTAATCCAATTTAAGGGACTCCAACGTATAGCAGCAGCGCTGTATTTTCTTCAATAAAGTTATCTTAATAATATCAAAGGTTAAATTCGACTCAATGGAGCTTTAGCCTTCATATGGCTTAATTTACTTCATGTAATCAACCTTGGCATGGGTAAATTTACATAGGAAAATAATGAACAATGTTAAGATAACTGAATGGCAATAATCAGACGTGACACTGAAATGCTACGTTAATCGTAATTAGATTTCTCATGAGATACAAGAACAGAATCTGCATCCAATCCAATCAGGTTACGTTAATCCTCATCGGGTTTCGAATGCTACACAATACAATACAGTTGAAGTAGTTTTTCTAGGCACTAAATACAACTGAGTAGAAACGGTTCACTGTAGTAGAAACCTCAACTACAGGCATGCAGTTATCTGGATAAGTTTTTTATCCAAGCTCACTAGAGCTTCCTTGGAAAAGGATTACTAGGTATAAACCTAAGCTAACATACGCTACAGTCTATCAGTACAACAAACTAAGAATCTGAACAAAGAAAAACAATACAAACAGTCAGTGCAATGCCGCAGCGATTGGTTAAGGCTCAAGAACAAAGATGCGATTTACTTGATCTTAAATTTAGTCTTCAGAGCTCTTGGGAATCTTCACACCAGCTCGCCAGAGGACAGAACCAAATATACTTTATAAAGAGAGTCGTTTTATAGGGTAAGCTACATAATGAAATTTTGATACAATGGTGGGAAATATGACCCTAGCTGGTTTATACTTCCAGGAAAGATAATTGCATTCGAAGATCTCAAATACCAAAACCTTTTTGCCAGTACTGCTCAACGACTGATAACGAGGCATCAACTCTAAGTAATTTGAATGCAAGCCTGTTTATCACCCGCGAACAAAGTGAGAGAGGTGATAATGTTTTCGTTGAAGATTTAAGTAGATATATATATATATATGCAAATACATATATATTTGTCTGTTCACCCAATAAGTGGTTGAAGGAGTTGAGCAATCTTCATAAATTTTTGTAGGGAGTTTGGTGGGTTAACCTAGATGTGATCCATGCCAAAAACTAGACCTAGCTGGCCATAAAAAATGATGGCGTTGAATTTACCTCCACCGCGGCAGATCGTCGTGAGAACGGGGCGTTCTATTTTTTCCTATGTTATTATTGAAGAGCGAGTATCTAGTCTCCTCGAATGGGGCTGTGCCCTAGCCTCGGTCATCAAAAATGACTTTGTTTAATTTGCCCTCTACCGCGCGTGATGGTCTTATGCCACTGAGGGGTTCTAGTTGTTCAATGTTTTTACCGACGGGCGTGCCGAGGTCATTTGCTCAGTAATTACGCAATCACGTTTTTGCGCGTTCACAGCTTCACGGCTATTACAGAATTATTATTATTATTAAAACTTCACGCTCGGGCCATCACAGGCAGGCTATATGTCCTGGGAAGGTTAGCCTAATTATCTTCGGCTTTAAAATAATTATTCTCGGTAAAGGGCTTGCCTTTACGGCAGGTGCGAGGGGCACCATGGCGCAGAACTCGCTATCGGCCGGATGTAGCTAGGATTAGTAATACGATAATGAGTGCGCGTGGCCTCTCGACTGCAGGCTCTGTCGCTCCGCTGGTTTTATACTAGCAGTTATTCTACTGTTCTTAAATCGAATTTCCTTTGGGGAAGCGGAGTTGCAATGAAGAATAAGACTAGTGTTGTAATAAACTCATTTTTTATAAAAAAAATACATTCTAGCTTTTATTCATTTTTAGATCAGTTTCGATGCTTCTAAACTTCCTGAGGATGATTCATGAGTGCATCGAAAGCTTGAATGTATTTTTTGTTAAAAAAAGAGTTTTATTACAGCTCTAGTCTTATTCTACTGTTCTTCTTTTAATAGTGTTGTTCTACTGTTACTGTTCGGATTGACTATTCTTTAGTGTTTAACTCTAAATAAGTAATGGGAGTATATACGTTAACTAAGCCTCTAGATATATCCTACATATATTCTAGATAATACTTGCGGTATAGACAAAACAGGAGAAGGGTAGTAATAGAATTAGACATGGCATAGACCACACCATACATTGACTGGACACTGGAATCATGCCTCTCGCAGTTGGGCCTGGAGGCCGCTTTACATAAGTTTACTAATGAAATGAGCTCTAATGATCACAGATACCTCAAAACAAAGATTAATTTCTTCATCGTACCATAAGCAAAGCGTTGCAGAGCAGGGAATTTAAATTCACAATCACATATTTTCAGATGGCGATATACATCATACCTTTGGACACAAAGAAATTTTAAAAATTCATCATAATTTCTATTAATATTAAAATTTTATGGAAAAAATTGGCTCAGATACTACTCGTACTGTACTTGAATATAACATTCATTTGAGTTTTTTACAATGGCGGATTTGAAGCAATAACCTCAGAAATTGATGTATGTAGAGCTTTCGGTATACCTCATCCCAATTGCCGCAGCAAAAGTGAGGTTAATAAAACTCGGTAATGCTGAAAAACTGAATTTAAGTCACAGTAATGCTACATTGGTACCTAGCAATGAACTAAAAATGCATGTTTAGCTATGAGATAGAGATACCAAGACAGCCGGTAAATGATATTAAAACGTAACAATTTAGGGTTGATACAACCCTTCATA
>LQNS02276930.1:5729381-5753329 GCA_001587735.2 Parhyale hawaiensis | reverse complement strand
ACGTGCATCCTGATGCTTGTCTGTGAAACACCTACGTGCATCCTGATGCTTGTCTGTGATACACCTACGTGCATCCTGATGCTTGTCTGTGAAACACCTACGTGCATCCTGGTGCTTGTCTGTGAAACACCTACGTGCATCCTGGTGCTTGTCTGTGAAACACCTACGTGCATCCTGATGCTTGTCTGTGAAACACCTACGACGTGCATCCTGATGTTTCACTGTTGTCAGGGTTCTGAGGGCGGACGGTCCCGTATAGCTCTTGCAGGCCCTCCGGCTTGCGCTGATCGGCCTCCTTTGTCGGGCCGGGGCAATACGTTGCCTCTGCGGGCGGTCCCGGTAATACTCACGGGCCGTCCGGCTTGCTAAGCGCAGGGCTGCCACTGAGGTTTTTCCAAAACACCCATAATGACGCTTCAAAAAAACCCAGATCAGACCTAAGATACCCAGACTGAAAGAAACATTAAAAATATGAACATCATAATGTTTTATTTGGTTTTTCATGGCAGGGCAGCACGTAAAAGCAAATCCGCTTCATGTTTTTCTTCAATACAATTCATTTTCAAGGTCGATTCCTACGTGAAGAGTTAACTGATCTTCTCTCAACTTGCTCAATCTCTCTGTGTGTCTCCTTTTTACAGTTTCGTCTTCAACGTTTTTGACTAATGCTTCATTTTTGTATGTTTTCTCAACTTTCACAATATGTTGTTTTGCAAGTAGTCTGTTTAGGTGATTTGTGCTTCACGTGAATAAGTTGTTTTTGTTTTAACAGAATTTATAGAAGAGAATATTTCTACGTATTTAAAAGAATGAAACAACACTGGCAAATAATTGAAAAACTTCAAAAGTAGCGGGAACTTCGCGTTATGTAACGCAAGTGTCACGGCGCCTAATTTACTCGTTTTTTTAATAGATTTCCAGGCCAATGAAAACATCGACACTGATCATCTAGAAAATATAGCTGTTCTTCTTTCACACAGCTAGACGAGTGATCGATTCAGGTGATTGTATTACATCGAAAGTAATAGCAGGATTTAAGATTTGAGCCTGCTAATAACGCCGCTACCTGATGCCTGGCACTGCGGGCGAACGACCCACCGAACGCGTTCCGTACTGGGAAAGCAACAAATACATTAGCCCGGAACAATCACGGTTGTCTGAGTCGCGAATTGTTTTGGTTTATATTTTTCGGGAAATGATGTTATTTATAGCTATTATTAGAACATTTTTAAGCGTATTACATCTCTCAAACGTAAAGTTACTAAAATTACGAAAAACCCCGATAATGCTCTATTTCCGAAATAGAAACCCAGATCTGGGTGGAAAAACACAGCAGTGGCAGCCCTGGATAAGAGGCCTGTAGCTGTCAGCCGTACCGGCTAGCTGCTTTGGCTAGTGTGGGGATCCCTCCTTAGACGCCAGACAATGGCAGATCCTGGAAAGCCCGAGGGTGCAGCCGTCGCCGTGTGGTTCCGATAAGGCTTTAGCGGAAGAATCCTAGGAATACCTGGGAGTGGTCTCTACGCCGTTTCCAGTCCGTTAAGGCTAACCAGTACGTGTTTCTGGTCGTATGCCAGACTGCGTGAGCGGTCTTCCTGCCAGGTTACCCGCTCAGGCGTAACGTGTCCTTCAAGAAAAAATGTAGCTAGAAGGTTGAGCAACACCTAAGTATATCTTTAGTCTTTAGCTCGTTTCTATCTCGGACTATCTTGTAAGAGACAGGTCTCATACCGTATTTCGCATCGAACAACAAATGATCAAATACATGATATATATCACTTAATTTTAGAAACAATACTCTGTTCGCACAATACAAATATAAACTTCAGAGAATACTAGTTAAAGTTACGCAGACAAACAGTTTTTTCTATCGTATAAAGTTGACAGCACTAGAGAACAAACATGAGCTCTAAATATACATTCCAGCTGTGACTCAACCAAGTTACAGGCGTGAGCCTCAGCCCGCATGACGGCACACAGCGGCGTAAGCCTATGCGCTGGATATAAGACTGCAGCGCAACAGACCCAGTAGTCCTAGGCCTACTGAGTGTCGTTAGAGGTGACTATACTGTTTTCAGAGCGGCGTGAAGAGTCACTGATGTCGGATGGTGAGTGGGCACCTGACGTGGCGTGACAACTGTGAAACACTTCCGTGCACCCTGATGTTTCTCTGTGAAACTCTTACGTGCATCCTGATGTTTCTCTGAGAAACTCCTACATGCATCCTGATGTTTCTCTATGAAACTCCTACGTGCATCTTGATGTTTCTCTGTGAAATTCCTACGTGCATCCTGATATTTCTCGGAGAAACTCCTACGTGCATCCTGATGTTTCTCTGTGAAGCTCCTACGTGCATCTTGATATTTCTTTTTGAAACTCCTACGTGCATCCTGATGCTTCTCTGAGAAACACCTACGTGCATCCTGATGTTTCTCTGAGAAACACCTACGTGCATCCTGATGTTTCTCTCAGAAACACCTACATGCATCCTGATGTTTCTCTGTGAAGCTCCTACTTGCATCTTGATATTTCTTTTTGAAACTCCTACGTGCATCCTGATATTTCTCTGTGAAAGTCCTACGTGCATCTTGATGTTTCTCTGTGAAACTCCCACTTGCATCAAAAGTTTTCTCAGTGTAGAGCACCCTGAGAGCACAAAGCCTACCTCTGCCAAGTCAGGTAAAGATAATGTATAATAAAGATCTTATTAATGCATTGAATGCTTCTCGTCGAAATTAATGTTCATCTCATGAAACAATACATTAACGGTGGTTTCCAAAATTACGTTTACTGGTCTTTCTTTCCTCCAGTCCGTTTTGTAACTTAAGTCTCAGAAGTATCGCCTATTAATCTTTTCGTTCTTGTCATAAAGCTCAGTTTATATGACTCTGTTCATAAAGTTTGTGCTCGTTTTCAGAGTCATACGAATTTTTCCTTTCATTTCTTTTTCTGACGCATTCGGAGGTGAAACCATTGAAGTTTCACGGTAATCAATTGCTGTTAGTTTTTTATCATTTCAATATAGCTAGGCACACTAGATCAATAATATTAATGGACTTTTCTCGTAGTTAAGCAAACCAAATTTCCAATTGCTAATATTTTTTCCGTTTTCTTTTCTTCATGGAGGTTGTCTGTCTGCCTGTCGTTCAGAAACATAATTCATAATATCAGGGAAAATTTTTAATAAAAATTACAGGCACTATTAACAATGCCTCAAGAAACTTGATTGCTTTTTATCCGTCAGCCGTTTGTCTGTTTCACGTTTGTCTGTTTCACGTTTGTCTCTTTGTCTGTTGTCTACAATCCCTAGATGACTAAAGAATTATGTGCGAATCCTAGTACAATTAAGAGGCACTATTAGGAGCCTCCCGAAGAACAGTTTAATAAATTACTTATGATCTGTCTGTTGGTTCGTTTTTCGCCAATCTTCCTTTCTCGTAGTAGTGCGTTACCTGGCTGAGGTTTGTACTCCATAAATACAACTTTAGTTGGATGTGCCTTTAGCTCTGACTTCCTAATTTTCATAACGAATATAAATAGATGCCTTATTTCTCATATTTTGTTCGGATTCGCAGGAAGTTTGCGACAAGGTCGTCCCTGCTTCGCTTACAATATGTGCATGCTGCACGCACCCCGACCCAAGATAATAAAAGACCGTGTAACCTATTCTCTGATGATGTTGTCTTGTTCAGTCACAGCCCAGGAATGCCTATTGTAAAACATGCAAAATGAATTGATGTCTGTGTGTTGGGAAAGAAAGGAAAAAGTCTTTCAAGCATCGCCAACGTAGATCAACCAGTTTCTCGTTACATTAATGGCTTCCGGCGGAAAAAAATTCTCATTACTTGAAATCAGCATAATCTGATCTTACGATCTCCGGAAAATGAGCGTATGCGCACAATTTAACAGAAGTGTATTTTCTTACCGTAGAGAAAAACCAATTGTATATACAGTAAAAGTGTATGTTTGAAGTATTAAAAAAACGTTTGCATTAATTTAAGTTCTAGACGGTGTTTGAAATCTTGCAGTGTCAGCTGGAAATCTAACACTGCAATCTAACATCCATTTTACGCGCAGGCAATTGCGGTTTACTTCACAATATCACACACTGCCATTCATTTCTCACTCTTTTCTTCATGCACTTACAACGTCATTCTGATCTGCCTGGCAACAGAGCTGCTGTCGCACTTGATTTAATTTTTTCCTGGAAACGCAAAATAGTCCTAGAATTGTTGATTAGAAATACCGGAGCGAGGGAGCCGATGGTGACAAGACGCCACGTCAGCAGCGGAAACAAGCAAAACGCTGCCATGTTCTCGCAAAAGCAATATACGTCGATAACAGAATCTTCACATTTTGCTGACCAAGATTGCTGCGTTGAAATTGTTCCGGAGATCGCAAGATCAGATCAGGCTGAATTCAAATAATGAGAATTTCTTCCACCGGAAGCCATTACTGCAGCGAGATCTGCGTTGGCCATGCAAGAAAGATTCTCCCTTTCACGTCCCTTTCTTTTCCAACGCATAGATATCAATTCATTTTGCATGTTTTACAATAGACATGCCAGGGGCTGAAACTGATCACTTTGTATTTTTCAGGGACGGTTAGCTGAGTAGCGGACCAGCCGTACCACCCATCTAGGAGATTTAGTTGCTCCCGCTGGTACGCCTGCCGAGTCCGTTAAGATTATCCACGGATGCGCAGAGTTCAACAGCAACTTGGACAACTGTGATAACTACAATACAGCGTAAAGATTAGGTTACATAATAAAATCACACAGGTGAAGCATAACAGCGTTTAACGCTGGTTTGGGAACATGAGTTCTAGTAGGTTACGCCTTGTTGAATATAGGTGTTAGATTAACGTAAACATCAATAATTGTAGTGATACTGCGCACATGAATACCGCATGCTTGTCACATCGGTGACAATCATTGGTATGAAATACGTCATCCGTGAGCACCTACTATAGTTTCTTACATTACAGGAACTTTGGTCGGAGCCACTTCTTGGCAGCTACCTTAAATTATATGTTGGAATGCTGCTGTATATAATAGGAATAACATTCGTCATCATATACTGGGGCTCATTGAAAAAATTATGTCATATATGATGTTAGTTGATCTGTAATTGTTCCAGTATCTATATTGTGATCCGACATGTTAACTGTTATTAATATTTCGCATTGGTAGTCTCAATTTAGATATAAGGCTCAGTTATAGTTGTTGCAAGGATTAGATCGTCAGTTATCCTTATTATTGATTTATTCACGTTAGGTCATCGTGCCTTGTATTAATAAACATAGTTCGCCTTCTGTCTGTTATTGGAACCAGAATATGATTGTGAAATATCATGCCATTATAGTAAAAACAACATAATAACTAAATTCGCGGGGTAACAACGTATGAAGGGTTATAGGGGTTAACACCGCACTTGTGGTAATAACAAATAGAACATCAATGTGTACGCGTAGCGTAAAACATTTTGTCATTTTAGTTTAAGATTACTAACCTCACGGCACGCAGAATTAAACATAGGGATTATATATAAGACCCACTGCGTATACGACAATCATTCCAATCATTCAAAGTATAGTGATAAGGCCTCAGGGTAGCCCAAGTTAATCGGACTTATATCCCGGTCAGTAAAGTCACTTCAGGTAAACTATTTACAAAAACGTGCACCACTCACAAGCACGGAGAAGGACTTGAGACATACCCTGAGGCTAGGGTAGCCCAAGTTAATCTGACTTATATCCCGGTCAGTAAAGTCACTTCAGATAAACTATTTACAAAAACGTGCAGCACTCACAAGCACGGAGAAGGACTTGAGAGACATACCCTGAGGCTAGGGTAGCCCAAGTTAATCTGACTTAAAACCCTACCGAGACCCGCAAGGCGGCCCAAGTGGTTTATAAAGGCGGGACTCTACATGGCGCGCAGCTCTACCCTCAGATCTCATTGGTTGGTTTCTTGAAGTTGCCAAGTCATAGGACCTGTGTGAGTGAGAGCATCACGCTCATTCGCCGAAAAATACGCGCCAAATATTGTTCCTAACTTTCTAATATATACCTATTATTATGATGGTGCTACCAGTATAGTTCATACTTACAATATGGACCTTATCAATGTCTACTGTATTTTAATCTATTCAATTAATGCTGAGCAGTGATACAGTTCCTAGCCTTACCAACTAAGTTTTATACATTGTGCCACATCTGCTGCTCTAAATTTGTAGAATGTTCGAGTAGAATGTCCGAGATGACAGAACAGCTTAAGCTGCATCGACTGTTAGGTTGAGGAAATGCTTTGCATTCCTTTACTTGCGTTAGAACATTAAATATTTTTGTTTTTATTATCTTAAGTTAGAAATTCAATTAGAAAATTTGATTAGACATGTTTTCTCTTATTTTATTTTAGTTTTAGGTTATATATATATATATATTTCAATGAGGCGACCTAAAATTTTCCTAACACTGCCAGTTTCTCCACAACGCCTTGCCAAGTTTGAAATTGCTAGTTGTGAATATCCAAATTCCGGGCAACAGGCTGGCTCATACCAGCTTGCATCATCCCAATTTCTTGAGAGTGCAGCTCAGCTGTCGGCCCTGGGATTTACGGGAAATCTCCGCGATTCATTATACTGGATTTATGTCAATAACACTTGAGGCTTGAATCAAAGGGATAATTGAAGCATTTGGCCTGTTCAAAAACCACTCAATCGGGGCATGGATAAGAAATCATTAGAAACAGTGGTGCTATATTGATGATTAGAGGAACAGAGCTCTATTTATTTTCCTGCTTCCGTATTCCGTCGAATGTTACGGCTGGGCTCTTTTCCGGAATGCTGACGCGTCGCATCTGTGTTTGCTTGACAAAGTAGTTCGTCAATGTGCGTTCATACTGGATTGTGTTGTGCCCTCCTTTGATCTGGCACCTTGTCGCACAGTTGGTGGGGTCTACTTTTTGCATAAAATTTATAACTACCCAAGTCATCCACTGTCTGATTTTCTTCCGGAGCCTTTTGTTTGGGTGAGGTATACTCGGAGTACTGGTGCTCTTCATGAGTTCTCCTTGGATCCGTTACGATGCCATAAGGGCCCGGATTCTCGTTTTCTTTTTTCATCGTGTGTGGATGTTTGGAAGTGTCTTGGTGGCTCTGTCTTTGCTGGTGCGGATATTGACAGCTTTAAACGATCTGTCCACAGAGCGATTCTGAGATCTGCCCTTTCTTATTTTTCTTCCCTTGCTGGACTAGTTGCGTGGGGTTTGTTAACCTCATGGAGTTTCTTCGTTCCCACGTCGCCAGGCTAGTGTGATTTAATAATAATAATAATAATTTTTTTTTTTATGGCGAGTCTACAGGTATTTCATGAGTGCGAATCAACCATAAAACGGAATGAAACTTAGAAAAACTACGAATAAAAAAATTCTAAACTTGGAGCAAGAAACTATATCCAACAAAAATAATAAATATCCTTAAAGAAAATTTTCTACTTGGGCCATAAAGAAATTTGGAAATTTGGCACTCTCCGTTACTTTGAAAGCTACTTTACCTGCCCATTGCCATGGAATTCACACTGGGATTCGATTCTGCTGACTGTGTCTTAATACAAAAGTGGATATAATCTTAGCAAAGTTATTGTTTCAGTTGGCCTGGCAGGAAAAATATGGTGTAAGATTATTGAAAAGTTTGCTTAAGGTAGTCATTTTGCTATGTGCTGAGAGATTAGCAGAGCCTGGCACGATGGCCATCGCTGATTATACGATTGCGATGGCGTGAAAACTATCGCCATCGGAACAACTACGATATTACGGTGGAATGTCGCAAACATCCATCAAACAATTGTGATGGCCATTTTCACCATCGGCGATGGTGTTATGAGGAAGCCCCTGTCCGACCCGATGAAATGGCTGAACATCCCATCGGCGATGGCATACGATGGGTATCGTCATCGGTTGTACTTCCGATGCCGATGAAGTAATGAATTAAGGCTAAAACGACAGAAAAACGCCTTACAAGTTTGAAAAATTTGTTTTTCACTAACATTAAGATAAAGAGTGAGTTACAGAGTTTATTTGGCGAATTTTCCGATGAGGTCAGTAATGACATTTAGTATTTTTCTTGTCATATTTAGGGAAAATGAGGCATTCTACGACGTTTTTATCAATAACGTTTTCCCCCCGAAAAGGCTTACTTATCGAGATATTTGACTTTAAAGTTCCCATTGTTTCTCTGTCATACAGGCCATTACAGCCAAGCTGACGTCTACTTTTGTTGATCAACAAAGGCGCGATGATGGTACACGTGTTCGAACACGACCTATTAAGTCTTCAACTAATTGTGCAATCGTGAGCTTATTGTATGGAAATATGAACGTAGAATAACGCATTCTAAGAGGTTTTTCACCGTCAATTTTCCGAAGTGCACATTTATCACATCTAGCATTTTTGTTGACATACTTAGGTAATATAAGGTATTCTAAGGCGTTTTCTTTTACCAATAACGCTTCCGTCGCAAATGCTTAGTTTTGAGATGTTTCACTTTAAAGTTCCTATTATTTTTCTATGAGTGAAAACACGATCCGCCATTACGGCGATATCGCTATAGGCTATTTTTTTTATATATATTCCTCGTAGGATATTAGCAGAACCAGTCCTCGCTTGCCTAACCCAAATGAGTAAGAGCCACGTTGTAGCCGAAAAACTGTTTCAAGGCTTTTTTCTAGATGGTGAGACGCAGCCGCAATAGCGGATCTCGATAGAAAAAGAATGGGAGCTTTATAGTCATATATCTCGAGAAAGAAGCATTACCGAAAAACGTAATTCTTGAAACGCCTTAGAATGCCTTATTCCACATATGTAAATATGTCGACAAAAAACTAACTATTTACATATGAAGTCACTAATACCGGTAAAATAGTGTATCTCGCAAGAAGCACACCGCACCATTGCTGAATTAGTTGGAGACTGAAGCGTGTTCCAATTACACAGCAGTCTGCAGGGGCGCGTGTTCCAATAACAAATGCTGCGCGGCGAAAGTCTTATAGACACAGAACTACAACGATTAAAAAAACGTTATTCCTAAAAAGGTCGTAGATCACTTTATTATGCGCAAATATTTCAACAAAATAAGCTGGACATTGTACAATCATTCATTCGCAATTGCACAATTCGTTAAAGACTCAATAGGGTATGTTCCAACAACGAGTACGAACATCGCGCTTCTGTTGCGAAACAAAAGTACAGCGCGACATGGCTGTAATGGCCGATGTAAAAGTAAGACAATGGGAACTTTTAAGTCAAATATCTCGAAAACGAAGCATTTGCGACGAAATCGTTATTCATCAAAACGTCTTAGAATATCTTATTTAACCTGAAAATGTCAAAAATATTATATGTGATTAATGTACACTTCGAAAACTTCACCTTTTTCACGAATAACGTTTTCGTCGGGAACTTTGAAGTTCTGTTTATTTACGTTTTTGGAACACGACAAGCTGGCCCACATTATTGGAACGCGTATTATGCAGTATTGTACTGCCGGCAGTGGAGCTGTTGTTTTTCTTGCGTTGTACAATAATTTTACCAGTAATCGTGGTTTTATACGTAATAGTTTTGTTAAGATATTTAGGTCGAATAATGGCATTTTAAGACTTTCAAGACTTTTCATGCATAACGTTTTCATCGCAAATGATTACTTCTAGAGGTATTTGACTTTAAAGTTGTCATCGTTTCTTGTGAAATAATGTAAGATGCGCCATTAGGGCCGGGGTGCGGCATCAAGAACGAAGCCTTGTAGTAATTTTTCGTGTACAATGTTGCTCATACTCATAAGGTTAGGCAAGCAAGGGCTGGGTCAGCTAATCTCCTACGAGAAAGGCATAAAAAACTGTGTGAAGCGATATCGTGCTAGTCGTAATGGCGAATCTTATTTTCTCTCATACAATAACAATGGGAACTTTAAAGTAAAATTTCTGGGAAACTGAGCATTGGCAGCGAAAACGTTATTTATGAAAAACGTCATAGATTGCAATATTTTATCTTTATAAGTCAACAATAATACTAAATTTCATTACTGACCTCTTCGGAAAGATGAACGTTTATATTAATACATTCTTCAGATCTAATTAAGTCAATGACTATTGATGTTTTGAAAGGTCATCCCATTTGGAGCATTAAACTTAGTAAAACAGGCTTTAATTAACCCTAGTAACCTGGGCCCAGATTTACAAACATTTACAATATTGTAAGACTTGCAACGTTGCATTTTACAAGGACGATACAAGGCAGTATTCTATTTACCTTGTGATCGGAAAATACAGCTCACTACTACAGCCAATCAACGGTCGCTTTACGTCTTCCTTTCGGGGTACAACCAATGGTCTAAGTTTGTATCTTTCATTTAACGAGCGACCAATCAGCAGGCGGATTATATCAGCGCTTTGTTTTAGTTTACATTTTGAGACTCGAGTGTTGTAATCACTTACAAGTGTTTCCAAGGTCTAGCAGAGATATTACACACTTTAAGAGATTATCTACATTGTCTCCTCAATTTTTTGCATGAAAAAATTTTTCTTTCCACAACCGCATAGTAATTCGAAGTACTAGATTAATATGTTACAACACGCAAGTAGCTTGATAAATCTTGCCGGGGGCGGATGTACAAACGCCTTGTGAAGTTACGGCAACGTAAACTGTACAGTTTGTTGAACAAGTACCGATATCGTGGCTCAGATTTTGTCACTTTCTTACACTGATCTTCACAAAGTTATAATCAAAGTGGCGTCAACATTCAACCCATTCATACCTAACTAAATATAGAGTCGACTTTTCGTAAAAATTAATGTTTCGGGATAGTGTGTCCCACAAACAATTAAAATTTCAAGCTACACCTATGAGGTGAAGAGAGGTTCCTTTATTACTAAAGTTAAGGGAGCATCTGTGCTGTCAGGGAGAGTCTAGTATGCTAATGAACCAAGGTATGTGGAGCGCCTAGACGTCGGCTCCTGTGTGCTCGCGCGGCCTTAAGCCAGCGTAGCACTGTGCTAATACGGCCTTCAGCCAGTGAAGTACTCACTCGAACTCAATAAGCAGTCACCAGATTCCAGTGAATAATATTATGTTTAATTATTTCCTTTCTCATGAAAATAATTTACTTCACCTGTGCCTATCGTTACTTTGCTATGAACTGTGTATTTAATGCTTTCATCACTGTTCTTACACTTACCCTCAACCTAAGCTCTCTTTATTAATATTATTATCTGAAGATTAACCCTGTGTTTATTACGTATGTATTAGGATGTAAAACCCCCTAAGGATTCAGCTCGGTTGATAGTAAACTCTTCTCAAATAACTCTACAACCTATCTCCTACTTACGTTCTTTCCTATACAAAGTAATTATCATTATTTTCCGCTCTTCCCTTAAACACCTCTTCATTCTGGCCTGAGTCCATTTTTATAAAAGAATATATTGAGAAGAACATGCTCTAGCATGTCTGAAGATATAGTTATACGTAAGTTTAAATCCCATATAATCATTATCATTTACTCTTGGTGTTTAATTAAGTCGAACTAAACGGAGCCCGTAGTAATAGTAGAACATTCAATGTTTAAGAACATGTTTCATGTTAAGAAGCTAACTCCCTAAACATGCGAGAGTCAACGGAGTCTTTCGGAGCAGTGAGTCACCTCGTATCTAAACAAGTATATCCGGTCAGGAAGTCAGCCCGCCAAGCTAGCAGTGTGGGAAAGACCCGACAACGGACGGGCAGGAAACCTGCGCCCTGGCTCATATCCGGCCTCAGACACGAGGCCTGAGCAGCACTGACACGGGAACACCCAACAGCGGAGGGACAGGAAATCTGCTCCCTTGCGCTGCACCAAGCTGGTCGTCGCAACAGCGAAAACATACTCGGCCCGGAAACCAAGCGCATCCGGCCTCAGGCACGAGGCCTGCGCAGCACCGACATGGGAAATACTCAGTAGTGGACAAACAGGAAATCTGTTCCATCGCTCTGAGCCAAGCTGGTCGCCGTATAATCAAACATATCCAGCCTCCAGAAATGAGGCTTCAGCTGTCATCAACGTGGGGCATGCCCAATAACAAATGGACAGGAAACTCGCACTCTTGTTTACACCTGAATTGGTCGTCGACACGTGACATATGAAGAAACAAGAATTCCCATCACGTGCTTAGTGCGTGTCGGGGCTCTTGCATCAGCGACATGTAACCTTGGGGGAAAAACCAACAAGGGAGTGCCACGGAGGGTTCTTGTGCACTCAACGAACTAGACCATGATTACGTCAGCACGTAACAGCTATAAAAGAGCGTTGCACTCTAGCTGCGACGGAATTTTACTCTCACCCTCTCACTCTACGATCGCAAGCTGCACCTGTTCTGACAAGGTTGACTATAGTTTGTGGAAGATTTGAGTAGGACTTGTTTCACTTATTGAGTAGTTGTTAGTGCTATTAGAAACATCTACATCGAATAATCTCAGGGCTCCTGTTCAGTATGTAATCGCTTTAGTGTTTCTGAGTTTTGAATTTGCATAGCTTAGAATTGTGTTGCTCTTACATTAACCCTTTGCCTCCTGAAATTCCGATATTTTTTCCCTTTTTTTTTGTTAAAATTATGAAAAATAGGTTAGTTAAACACATATTTGAGAAAAAATTTAGTTTTACTTGCAAAAACCGTACTTTTTTGCATCGGCTACTACAGATGCCGTGAGTGTCTTGGGTAATTTAGGAAAAATTGAGAGTGGCATCTGATGATGCCGTCAGGAGGCAAAGGGTTAATATTTTGAATAACACTGTTGAGGGGTATTCTCAGTAGTGTACGGATCCTAGTTGCCTGAGATCGTCTGATCTCAGAGTTTTGAGTTATTTGTTGTATCTTTAGCTTGTTCTTATAGTTGTGTTTGCTTAGGAAATTTTCAGTTTATGTCTCGTGTGTTAATTGGAGCCGTCACCCGAAATTGAATTCAGTCATTTGAACCTTGTCCTTATGTGAACATGTCATTCCTTCTGCAAGTGCATAATTATTTTATGTTTTGAATTCATCTTTAGCAGTGCCCTGGGCACCATTCAACTACTACTTGGGTAAACGTCTTCAATGCTACCAATCACAAATCTTGTGTGATTATTTCGCTTGAATAAAAAAAATGATTCAGTCGTGAGACTAAGAACGTAATTAAGTGTTGTTATTTCACCTTTGCTAGATCAAGGGCAAGAGCCATTCCGGATAAAATAAAAATTCAGTTCCAAGACAGAAACATTGGACAGATACCATGGAAAAGACTGAAATATTAAACTCAAGAAAAAAAGAGTTATTGAATATTACATTTGAATAGGCCGACTTGTGTCAATGGATTGGTCTCGACTAAGTATATTCTTATACTGTGTTGCAGACCTTCGCATAGGTACCAGTCAAGTTAATCCTGGTTCGAGAAATTGTTATGTCATAGGGCAATATAGTTTCAATCGCAAGTGAATTACTCAAACAAAAAAAGAGAACCCTCAGGATATTCTATGACAACTGTACAGTCAGCGGGTGTGAGCTAAGTGGGGACCGTGTGCAGCGGTACAGCCGCGGTCTTAAGGTTAAGGTTGGGTCTAGTTCTGTGTATGTAGAGGGACTCTAACGTTGTGAGTTCGATTGGATTAGAGTAGTCTATGATGGAGGAGTAATTTTTGCTGATGGGATGGTTGTTTTGCTCAGCATGTAAGCGGGGGCTGAATGTAAGGGCTTTGAAAGTGGTAAACACGCTTGGCTAGACACACCTAAATGTTGGTCAATACGGACTTTGAAATGTTGTCCAGTGCTACCGATGTAAGAGGCGCTGCAGGCCTGGCAATTGTAACGGTAGATAACACTCGACAAAAATGGTGTTGGAGGTTTGTCATTAAATTTAAAAAGGGACCCTATAGTAAATGTGTTTTTGCAAGAAAATTTAATGTTTATGTGTGGGTAGCCTTCAAAGAGGAACGTCTTCAAAGTTTTACTGGTCTAACAGAGGCTTTGTTGTAGTATGGAAGTGAGTGAAAGAAGTCTAGTTTACAGACAGAGGGTTTCCGAATGCCTGGGTCGACCAAGTTGTCTAGAAACAGTTTGCAGTAGTGGTCCAGGAAATGGTGCGGGTAACCGTTATTTTTAAAGAATGTTAGGAGAAAAACAACTTCGTTTGAAAATGCAAGGTAGGAGGAAGACAAATCGTATTGTCGACATAGTAAAGTTTTTATTGCATTAATTTTGAATTGATCGTACCAGTTACTGAAGAAACTTGTCCCGAGGCCTGAGAATGCTGGCTTTCTATGAACTCCAGTGGTCAGTGTTGGGTTTTGGTTAGTTACTAAAATATCTAGAAAAGCTAAAGAAATACTTGACTGATTTTCGGCAGTGAATATGATAATTGGATGTTTAGTATTCAAATATTGCAGAAATAGATTAGAATCAGCTTGATTGTCGAATAAGAGGAAGGTGTCATCTACATAACGATTATAGAGGATCGGTTTGAAGTCATGTGGGTAGTCGTTAAGCCAAAGAGTTTCATGATGGCATAGAAAGATATTCGCCAGCGAGGGACTAAGCGGAGAGCCCATGGAGATTCCATTTATTTACTCGTACAGTCTATTGTTAAACAGTGAAGAAGGAATCTTCAATGGCAATGCTAAGGAAAGTTCTGAAGGTAAGTTAGTCAATGTTGTGGAATAGGTCTGTGTCATTAAAGACTTTGTTACAGATGATATCTAGGGTTGCATCTACGGGGATGCTGAATGAAATGTTAGCATTAACGTAGAATTTAATTGTATTTTTTTAGGAAAGTGAGAATATAGGTACCAACAACTTTGATAATTCCTCATAGAGTAGCATTTCCGTATTAGAAGTAGGGAGCAAATGTTAATTTCACAAACAGGAATGGGTATTTGAACTTTAAATGACCGATTTCGGCTCAGAAGAGATATTATTGGCGTACTGAAGACCTGTAACCAAGGAAACACTGCCTGGGGGACAATCCTAAACATACCGTAAGCGTGTTGAACGAGACTAACCTGGGTTCAGAGTCAAGGAAACAAAATCACCATGCTTATTTAGAGCATTATATTTTAATATATGAAATTTAGTTATTAATGTTTTCTATAAGCAAGCTATTTGTAATAGCTAATTCAACTCACTGACATTTCAAAACTAAATGATATGGGACATCCGCATGTAAGTGTATCATACTACATCTCAATTAGAAAATATAGAAAATTTAGGGAAAATATGAAGTATTTCCTTATTTGAGGGAAATAAAAATATTCTGAAGATTTATGTGAAATAATGCTAACCGAGGATAAGACTTAAAAAAAACACAGATTGTTGTTTGTTTGAAGCCGTTTTGCAAGCTTCTGCGAAGTAGGTGGTGACGAGAAGGGTTAGTGCCTCAAAGGGCTAGTACCCTGAAATTGAGCAAACTGCGGATGTGTGTGTGTGTGTGTGTGTGTGTGTGTGGGAGAGTTGCCGACTGAGGTCGTGATGTGTGTGTGCAGTGAATTGCGGAGTTAAAAGAGGTTGTAAAGTGTACGGGCATCTTGGAGAGTTCACAAGGGTTGCCAAGAGCGATTCTTTGAAGGGCTTTGGACAGAGATCCCTCCCAGGAGTGAATATGAGGGAGGAGGCTTAGGGCGAATATCATAGCACAGCTACCAAGTGAAACGAAAACCCGATTGACGCTATAATGAAATAAAAATATCGTTAAAAATGAGAAATTTCCGTTTAAACTCGAAAGTTTTATGGAGAGTATAATGAGAGATCAAAATCAGTTCTGCCTCATCGCTTCACGTGTGGAGAGTTTTAGCTCCAATGAACAATTTGTAACCTATACCATTCGGATTGAAGTAAAAATTGTATAAACGTATGCTAGATGATGGTAGCGGTACTAAATTTGTTAAATATGAAACATCATCAAGGAACAAGCTAGCGCCCGTTTTAAAACATAACTTCCAATTAAAATAACGAGGCATTTCAAGGAAATAAAAAATACAAAACATAAGACACGTCATTGTTCAAACCTATAGTTGGATGGCCGTACAATTAGAAGACTTAAACCCGTATTTTTATTAGATGTGTCTCATCGACTCTCATATGGAGAGTTTCAACTAAAAGAAAAATTTGTAACCTGTTCAGTTAGGATTTTGAGGGGAAAAGGTAAAGATTGGCACAAACGGACGCTAAATTACGGTGCTCAATATGTTAAGCCTGAAACTTCATTATCAAGTAAATGTGAATGAAAACTGGACGCAGTGAAATGAAAATAATGGAATAAAATACGATCGTTGTTAAAAATCTGGAAAATGTTAACATTAACCGTTCAACCCAGAGTTGGAAGGTCCGTGTAGGGATATGACAGTAATCCGCAGACTTTTGCAACATTAGTTGATATTAGGTGTCAATGTTCCTAAGATTGCCCAAAGTTGATATAAATGTATAATTGATAAAAAAATTAAATTAACATGAAATATTTTCATAAAATAAACGTTTCAGAACAACAGATTCTTCTAACCAAAGCTTCCATGAGCACCGATAGTAATTCTCGCCAAATATGATGCAATATCGTGACAAACCAGCGAAACGCCCTGGATGGGGGATGAAAAACTCTGTTTGAGTAAGGTTCCCGCAAGAGTTATCAATTGGTAACTGATAGCGCGCACCTACCCAATGACAGATTATCGCGTGCAATCATCCAATTTTGCGAGTTGACGCTTCGCGACTGCCGGTTATGGTACTTGATCAACCAGATTGACTTGCGTGGAACAGCGACGGCTGGCGTGAAGGCGTTAACGGCTGTAAGTCGAGATCTTTGGGAAAACCCAAGTTGCTAGAACTGGAAGGGGGACTCTTCGAAGGATGGCACCGTCAGTAAAATGCAGCAGCGTTAAGGGGAGCACACGCCGAAAAACCTTCAAATTTTTTAAAATTCGCTTTTCACTTAACAGTAGCTATACATCAGATGGACACGCAACGCACGCAAACTTGTAAGCAGCCAATGCAATCAAAAGTGGGTGAAATAGGGGACAAGGGGTGGACGCCCATTTTTGGTAGTCTATTTTTTCTGACTTCAGTAACTTTTTATTTTTCAACGTATCTTTACGAAATTTGACAGAGTTATATAAAACTGCCAAAAATGAGGGTAGATTCAAGTATTTTTACCATTTTCCCATAGAAAACGAGTTATTGAAAGAAAACAGTTGTGATTAAGTCGTTTTCATGACAAAAGTGCACGATTCTTACCCACTTTCTTTTATTATACATATTTCTACAAATTTTCATATAAATCGGTACAAAAATAAACTCTACTATGTTTATTTTCTTTTAGTTTTCGCAAAAAATCGAAAAAAGTTGGTTATTTTTGTCAAATTTCATTAAAACATCCGGCAGGTAAATGTAAAATTGAAAAAATTGGAGTTAGACTCGTGTACGTGTTTCCATTTTCGCCATAGAAAACGGGTTTTCCGTTTTTTCAAGAGATAACTCGTTTTCTAAGGCGAAAATATGAGAAAATATAGGAGTCAAACCCACATTCTTTCAGTCCAATCGGTACATAAATAATTTTTTTTTCTGTCGTATTTTCGAATTTTATATGAAAAACTTCCCGCAAAATGTTTAAAAATTGATTTTTTATTTTTATTCCAAATTGAATGAAACTTAGCACAGATAAGTAAAATCGGAGAAGAAAGTGGGTTAGGCTGTGTACTTTTCCCGCTTTTTCCATAGAAAACGAGTCATTCAAAGAAAACGAGAGCGCAGGCTCTCCTGGTAAGCTCACTGTTTCGACTTAAAACCCTACTCTTTCTACAGTTTTTGAGCTTCAGAGACGATTTTGGTATCAAACGAAACAAACTTGATCCTCTACTAAAACTTATCGGGATATTGAATTTCGGATTAGGAGACAAGTGTCGGCTAACATTCTGAAAAGGACTTTAATTTTGTTTTTTTCTTCTTCTTTTCTATTATATCTCAAGAACTTTCGAAATTTTATTATTTTTTTCTTTTTTAGCGTTGTTAATTGATGAGCTAGGTTTTATCCTAGGGATTTGTTCCGTTGAAAGCATGCGGCTTTTCCCTTACTAGTTCTATACTATAGACTCTTCTGTGCCAACACTACAAGTAAGAGAGAGTCCGGAGGATGCCGACTATAAGCTGTGAGTTACGTCTAAGCCTCAGGCTACCAAATATAGAATTCTTAAAATGAGACCTGGCTCATTAGTAAAACACCAAAAAGATTGAACACCTAAAAAAAGTTCCACTCCCAAAAATCATTTTCTGACGAAAAATATCTAATAAATAAATAAATAAAAATAAACCTCGGCTGCTTAAACACACATTTCTCTCTAAAAAATATCAAATTTCCAAGAGAAGAAACCGGAAGAATGTAGCTACGTCTTCAAGTTGGATAGAGAGTAAGGCTCTGGATTCCAATGACAGACAGCGGAGATGAGCCCTTGCTTATTAATAAAATACTAAAATTCACATAAGTATAAAAAGTTTTACCTTAAGAATCGTTTTCTTTGTATAAAAAAGAAAATAATAAAACTCCAATAATATAAATTCGTCTAGAGTACAAGTTTTTCCCGACCGTTAGTGCCTGAGGTTATGGTGGATACTTCCTTCGGTATGTAACCCACTATTACATAGAAAAAAAAAATAGTTCAGTAAATAAAAATACACATATATCCCATATCAATATAAAAAGAGTTAACATTCTAAATCCTAAAACAGGTAATTAAACCATCCAAAGTCAGCCGGCTCACTGACAGTGACTCATCCGAATGCAGAAGCTCCGCTAGGCCGCCCACATTAGCTGTCCGCTATGACGCCAGCATAATATGTCCGCTAAACCACCTGCATTTATTTGTCCGTTATGCCACCCTCCTCCCTACTAACGATGAACAGTACACGAAAATAAAATTGAATGCGTGCTTTTTTAACTTTGCAAAATTGGCAATGAAAATCTGCTGCTGTTGGGCTCTGGTGTATTCTTCATTATATATGTGTGCAAGGAGGCATTCACTTATTCATTCCAGTTTGTGATAAGCTAGGAGCCAAAACACGGAGTAGGGAAGAAACGAGAAAAAAAGAGTGATAGTTCGGTAGACACGTCTGTGAAAAACACATCACGCTCAGAGCAACATATTGAACTTTAAATCTATAAGAACGTGGAAAATTTTTTTACGGGAACGTATCTGGTGTGAAGCGTTACCACCTGTGGTGCATTGACGGATAATAGATGCAAATTTTCATGGTCACATCGCCCCATAGTTAACACTTTCTCTCATTGCATGGTCTATGTTCACTTCAAATAGCGCTATTCCTGCGAGAAGAGCAAATGTTTTCATTAAATGTAATAGAAAAGGGCTAACGGCATGCGTTGCAATTACATCATTGCATTACTACAATTGTCGAAATCAATAGGCGAATTAAGGAAATAAAAGACTCCGTGACATCAGATAGAAATGAAGAGAAAGTAAATTCAGTACCCATTCATGTAAAGAGAGCAAGGTAACTAATGTTTATTTTATTTCGGGCTGTAAAAAGTGACTGAAGAGTAAACCGGAAAAAGAAAAAAAGAAGGCTTTGGGCGGTGTCGCCTGGAATGAAAAACAATTGAACCAGGATTGTGATGACGTCATAATGCCATTTCAGAGAATAAGCGTGAGAACATTGACACCATCAATAGCAGGTATTTCTCATACTTTCAATCACTAACAATAGCCGTGGTTCAATGTTGTGTGTATGGGTGCGCTAAAATTAGCTGCAATAAAATCAATGGAAATGAAGAACGTGTTCTAGGGCTCGTTCTTCCTCATACAAATGCTCGGTGCTGGCAGCGTGCCGTCGTTGGGGCACAGTCGAGATTTGGCTAGTCCTCCCTATGCCCTGTGTGGGGATGATAACACAAGGCCTATATTTTGTTTTTCTCAGTAATGACCCACAGCGCTCCTAGTACAGACAACTGTTTTTGTAGGGCGTTCAGTTTCCGAAAAAGAAACACCCCATATACCACTCTATTTATTGTTGTTATTTTCATTATCTGTTGGTTGTAGTCCCTCATAGTAATTGCAAGCAACTCATCAATGAAATTAAAAAAGGGGCACCTTCAATGAAGTTATTTACAACTTAACCATCACGGGAAAAGAAAGTTATCAGCTATACTGAAAATATATAGACGAGAAATTAATGCTTATAATGCAGCTACATTATCCTTATTATATTCCTAGTTTTACAACGGTACCAACTATTCCATTTAACGCGTGTTCCAGCGAAGGCCACAGTTTCGAAATGACACGCACAAACTCAGCAGCGCTACTAAGCACGAACCTCCAGCGCTCATTTCCTCCGTAGCCTTGGATAAGATTTCCTGTGGTTAGGGCGGAAATGCGGACTTGCAGCGCCTGGAAACTCGGAGCCTATGGCAAGTTACGGAGAAGAAGCTGCTGACACAAATGCACTGGCAGGCCGGCTAATGTATATGCTATATTTTGTTTAATTTTGCAACTTTGGCTCTTTCACTTGCCTATTTATGCATTGCTCGCAAGGTATTATACCATAGTGATGACAAGGCCCGTGCCTACAACAACATAACAATATCTTAGCGTTGACCATGACTAATACTTACTTGCTCGTGACATTGCTGGACATTTCATCTGTCTGTTACCTGACCCTCACAGCCCTTGCTCAAAATCGATGTTTCCAGCTCTAGTTACTTTTACACGAGTGGCCGCACATTACTGCCACGAAGTAACGACAATGTGTGGTTGAACTTGAATTAATTTGACGCCATTTCCACTTACTTCATTATGATACTCCGTGATGACACATGCTGGGGTGTTGTCGAGGAATCTTGGCAAAAATCATGCGATGGACACCAACTGCGTAACTAGCTAATATCAAGACACAAAATGGTCCATTCTGACAGAAACGAACTGGAAAAGCAAGCACAAAAAAGTCATGTGTCAATGTTAATCTCGTTGAAGCACTCGTGTTGTTTCACCTCAACGAGAGTGAATAGTAAGAACATGGGGAGGAAAACTTTTCGCCCTCAATGCACGAAATTGCTTCAGGCGTACTAAGACTAGGATATGGGTAAAACTGCTAGGTGATGCATACGGCTGTGGTACCTTTTACCTGAATGAAATAGATCATAAATCGTATGATCTAGCTCAGGTACCTATTTCAGTCGCTCATTTTGCTAACATTTTTCATATTTATTCTAAATTTAAAAAAAGAGAATGACGTTTTGCTGGAAACTATTTACGGCTCATTCTAATTCTTTAAAAAGTTAATAAGTATATTCAGATGTTCTCACGATGTGGTTTATATTTACATTTGTTACGTACTGGCGTATACAAAAAACACCATTAACTGTAGCAACTGCACAAACATTCAGTAAAGTGAAATACATTGCTTACCAAAATAGTAATTATATGGCAGAGTAAGCTAAAAATATATTAAAAAGTTAGCTGTCACGGAGAGCAACCATTTCAAGGCATGAATACTTTATTTGATATGCAAACAGCACGAAAGAAATGTAGCAATATAATGCATGTTAATGTTAATTAAACAAGGGCGTGATTACAGCTAAGTACATACAAGCATTGAAATAAATATATAGTTAAAAGTATGAATTGAGAGAAAAGCGTATGAATTTGCTCATAGCAAAACTACCTTTCGAATGAAATAGCTATTGCATGAAATAAAATCGTATGCATTGCTAGCTTTACCTCTAGATTTACTACACACTCAAAATACCAAGCAACTAGTGGCGCAGCTGACAGATGACACTTCCGTGAGATTTTCTTGTCGAAAAGGAGATCGTTGAAATTAATCCTCAACAGTTTTCGGTGATGGAAGGATTGTGTTAAGAAGCAAGAAGCACAAATTCTTATATACATGTCAGCCGGGACAGTCAATCACTGAGTTTAAGCTCATTAGAATGATCTAAAGTTGTTTAATAAAATTATTTTTGCTTTTTTACGTCGGCCTCTATTGAAGAGTGTGTATTTATTGCTAATGAATCATTCATTGCGTTACCGCGAGTAGTTAATCATAATTATTTTTTTGAGGACGCATTGTCAGTTAGAAAAGATTTAATCTATTTATGTGTCATCTATTAGCCGTATGAAGCTATTTGTCTGGTGGATTGAGGCTGTCAAGTGTGATGCAGTCTATGATTTTTCGACATATTTTTGAAGAAACGTAAAGACGAGGAGTGCAGCAGATTGCACCATTGAAGTCCATCAGGGATGGATAGAGCTAAGATGTAAAGACGGACGACTCAAAACACAACTGTAACACCTCCTGTCCCGGTCCAATGTGAGTTAGGTCATTGCGCTCGCACTGTGAATACCCTTAACGTTGACGCTGAAATAGCGAGACTTCACTTCCTTGAATAGGAAGCAAACCGCAGACCCCAAAGATAGCAAGTTAGTGCTTTGTCCAGTTTACCGCTTTGCCACTGCTTAGCCTAAATAAAAGGAAATATTGAGTTTTTCAACACCCTGCAAACGATATGATCAAAACGTGATAAAAAATACGTGATGTCACACTTGTTGCACCATCGCACATCCACATCATCACCACCACAAAAGTTTGACGTCTCTGATTGCATTACTGCATTGTCAGCGCAACAAGCCTCCAGACAACGACTGCTATTTTACGTAATAAGAAGCTAGAACAATCAATGATTTTAATAGCGAACTTCGAGAATTCAGTATATGCAGTCATCTGAGTTCAACGTGTGTGAGCAGTGTCAACCAGCGGAAAAACAGGTTTTGTTCATCCTGCGTGTCGTTTGGTTTCAATTTATGTCTCATAGCGTCGCTTATAGGAGGGGTACAGACGCATACGTCTGTGAATACAACTGGAATGAGCAGTGTTTGTTTTAAATGTCAGAGAGACATTATCAAGCGCTAAGCTTATGATGTTGGAAGAGATATTTAGTCACACTAATTTGAGCTGCCTCAAAATGACTGTCTCAAACACCGCCACTTCACCGCTAAATACGTGTGGTGCTCGCTCTGCACTTCTGTTCCCTGTGGGGACTGGCAGGAACCACAGCAGCAGGTCACTTGCGTGCTACAGCGGAGAGCGCGCCAATGCACGCAACAGGAAAGCGGCAGAGACGACGGCACCGCCCCTAATTCTACCTTCCACAGCGACAGCCAACGACCGACTGCCGACTGGAGTCGAGGTCACTCAAGGAGCTTATATGAACTCTGATGCCGCGTCTACACAAGCGATCTTTTCGTAGAAGTTAGTGATCGCGGAAAGATTTTGATCGCCAAACACACGCGGCGAGCCTTCGAAGTTTGTGATTCTTGATCGCGAACAGTAAAGATGGATCGTGTAGACGCGGCCTGTCAAGCCGCGTCTACACGATCGATCTTTTCACCGATCACAAACACAAGAATCGACGATCAAAATCACAAATAATTCGCCTCCTTGTCCCAACGGCACTAGAAACAGAAGCCACGATCACTTCAAGGTCACTATACGCGAATTCAGCATTCCAGTACTATTAATCGATATTCCACCCTCATATTATCGGTCAGATGTTTATTGTAGTTGTAGATGCTAATTGGCGGGTAAAACTTTATATATACTGGCAAAAAGTATAGCTAAAAATTCACTCACTGGCATCCCCTCAAATGCAGAAATGCACACGATAGAACAATAATTTTTAATTTGTAATGTTACGGGGTATGGATATTAGAAGACAAATGAGATATTGATAAATGATTAATTGCGAACGAGTGAATGATCCAGTTGATCGTTCTCGGAAAGTAGCACATGATAGAATTGTACCTATGAAAACAATATAGAAAGGAAACATAGAGAGAGTTAGACATGTCCCCAAGGGGCGAGCTATTCCCCAACCTACCTAACTAAAAGACTTAGCGATTGGG
>LQNS02276930.1:5659504-5679153 GCA_001587735.2 Parhyale hawaiensis | reverse complement strand
AGCAACTACAGTAATAGGGCCCTCGGCCATTAACGCTACCGAAATTTTGAAGTGCACCAATAAACGATTAATTTGAAGATTCCTATCGGAAACAAAGAAGTAAAACGTAATATTACCAAAACCTAGGACAAGAAATTTTATTGTGTGCATGTACGGCGCTGTGGCGGAACTGCCTTCCTCAGAGATGAGGGGGGTGGGGGGTCTCGGGTCATTTGTTCCTTCCGTCAAATTGGCGCCATAGTTCGTGTCCCGAGGGCGACTGCGACTACACTTGCTTATCTGGGGCTAGTGGGCCTATACCCGCAGCACAAACCAGTGCATGTGGGTTTCCCAGGTGAGGGTGTGGTCTAAGTTGACTTTACCTTTTGACTTTACCTTCAAACCCGCAGTAGCAGCAAACAAAAGGTTCTAACATTGACTCTCAAGGCCGCAGTTTCAAACCTCCCTACGAAGTAGGCAAGTTCTTTCGCGGCGCTTGACGTGATCAGTCAGCATCAGGTCTGCGTACTGCTGTGGGTTTACTGACCTTTGCCAGCAGTGAGGAAGGTCGGGGGGGCGCAGATTGTCACATGGAGTCTTCCGCCACTGGCACCATAGCCCTAGGCGATCTGTAGTCGACTGCAGCCGTATACTCCTCTGAGGCCTGTTGACTTATATCTGCAGCACGAACTAGTGCGTGTGGGCTTCCTAGTTGGGGTGCGGTCAAGTTGACTTTACCTTTGTATTTTCGCTGGCAGTCTAATTTTTTCACCAATCTTGGCAAATGCTATTCAATTTGTGTTATGATCTTTAAGATCACACGTTTGTTGTCTTGGCTACCATCCACTATATAGTAAAACACAGTTGTTGGTCGCTTGCTTACTCCATCCCTTGCTCCAATGTTGGTCCGTCTCTCCGTCACGCAGTTAAGAGTTTAATAGGAAAAAATTCCTGCACTTAAAAAAAACAAGTTGAGATACCATACAAATTAAGCGCTTGGGGTACCGGTGACAAATATAGCAATGGATCTCCGGCCTCTGGAACCCCGCTTTCATTGCTGAATGATACCGTTGTAGTTGAATCTCCACGCTGAGTAGACGCCTTTTTATATTGAACTTACATCGCAGCCAAAGTTCGACCCTGGAGGTTCAAGAATCAGTTAGTATCCACAATATGGTGAGCCCTGGGCATTTCCAGTGAATTCTTCTGACTGAACTATATTTTTCTTAGTGCAGCTTAACGCTTAATTAATTCCAAGCTGATATTCACTCCTTATCTTGCAGGGGGGATATTTTGCTATTGCAAAGCTCATGGTTGTACAGCTTACGTTTCGCTAATGGAAGATCAGGCCTGCAGAGATGAGACCTGTAATAGAGCAAAACCTATACTGGGAACCGGAACAATAAAAAGCTCAATCATAAAATTTTTGCCGTCATTTTTGGTGGCTGGGCCCTCTAGTTTTGCTATAATTGACAGAGCACCGTTCTGACAGAAGGTCTAATGCACATGCGGCAAACCTTGAAGCAGTGTTTGTATGTAATCTAGTGTTTCACTTTTCAATACTATCCTCAAAATTTATAATGTTTTGCTAACCGCTGTGATGTTCGTTAACGTGCCACATTCAATCACTGGCGTTTGCGCAGTATACATCTGACCTCTTAAACTTCTCACAAAAAATTTCTGGTCTTTTTGCCATAAATATTGATTGCCTTTGAAATGTTTATCCTTTACCCTTCGCAAGTTTAAACACTTCATCTTAGCATTATATATGTAGAGGGCACATGCCGTAAATTTTACGATTAAAGGATCCATTGCATGTTGTTCATCATTATCTCTTTGTGTTTATTATTTCTTTAATTCTGCGCAATATCAATGTTAACATTTCATTATTATACACCACCCGTAGCACGTCACGCTGGAACTCTTTCCTGCCACTGTCCTAGTTGGCCCAGTAGCAGAGTTTAGGATCTTCCGCACATATAGGTAAAGTCAACTTGACCGTACCCCCCCCCCCTGCAAAACCCACACTCACTGGTTTTGGGTTACGGATATAGGCAGTGGACAAAAGATCGTCTAAAGTTATGGCACCAGTGGCGGAAGGCTCTATGCGACAATCTGAGTTCCCCCGCCCACCCTCCCCATTGCTGGCAAAGGTCAGTAAACCCACAGCAGTGTGCAAATCGGATGCTGACTGATCACGTCAAGCGCCGCGAAGAAGTTGCCTAGCTATGAGCGAGGTTTGAACCAGCGGCCTTGAGAGTCAATGTCAGAAGCTTTTGTCTGCTGCTTCTGCGGGTTTAAATTCAACAACTTTACTCAAGATGTCAAGATTGAGATCACTGATATATACAAATTACTAAAAGGAGTGGTCCAGATAGGCGGCATGGTGGAAGCGATGATAACACTAGAGTTTGGTTGGTCGTCGCTCCTAGAAGTTGAACTCGCTGTTGGGACTAGTGAGCCATTCAAAGATCCAACGTGGTCAAATCGTATGTGGATTCTAATAACGACGAATGAGGGTAATAAGCTAAATCAATTAGTAATGCAAGGTTTATTATTTCATCTGTAGACCAAAATTAGGTCTATAAGGTGAACTGTAGATACAGTTGGCAAACAAAATAAATTCAACAAATACAACATGAAAAGTACAAACTCTCGGGTATTCACAACCTTATTTTTTGCGTAGTATTTAAACTGAACACTGTTAATACTGATGCTCACTTTCAATTGATAGCGTTATTCTAATTTATTGCGCGATGCCGATACTGAGGTGACACGTTACACGTACTGTGCTGATTCGACCATATTTAGACCACCTCGACTTATCTAAGTAAAAGTTAACTGAAAATTAAGTTCGTATTGCAAAAGCATCAATAACACAGTTCTTTTTACAGGTAGAGCTGCTAATTAGTACGATTATGGACCTCAACAACCTTGTGAATCAACAGTTATCTATCCGAATAAACATCCGTAAGTTGCAGTCTTAATCTTAAAGAGATTTCTTTGCAAGCTAATAACAGTACGGTAGTTGCATTTCGACAGTAACTAATGCATAAACCGATATTTAAAAGCGCTGTTAACACGGTGATTTTTTTTTATATATTCTTTAGGCAACAGTTACATTAGAACATTTAATAACATTGCGTCAAAAATTTTTCCTATTTATAAATATGCACAAATAAAAGCAAGGGCCAGTTTATTTTAACTAACTGTATTAACAAACCTATGCAAAATAGATATGTTTCTGTGAGCAGCAATGCGCTCAAAATCGAGCGGTGATGTCCTTGCCAGAGAAAGAAGAATTGTAATAACGACGAGACGTTGAGAGTGCTCGAATTAGTTTTTTTTAATATAAAACTACTTATAGGTATTTGCAGAACGAACTTTTATATAAAACATACATAATCAAATACGTTCGTCCTTATTTGTGCACATTTTCTTTCAAATTTTGTTTAGAAGATAATGATATCACACCGTAAAGAGGAACTTGTGATTTAAATACTGATGTCGTACTATAAACTAGTTGAGGCGGCTTTTGATGGTCACCCTGTGTTGATTGCGAGTGATTCGTTCGTTTTTGTAGCCAATTTTCACTGTATTTCTGATAGCGATATGGCGTGATTTATTCGTGACCACGGCTGCTGTATAATTTCCTCCGGTAGAAATCAAGCTAGACAAGAGAAAATTCTAAATTTGAAATGCAAGTTCGTGATTTTGATTTCTATGGATAAACTGGATAAAATTATAGTGGCTTTTCATATATGTATTGATGGCTTCCTGTCTTCTTGTTTCGTCAATGTTTGCCTGTTTAGCGACAACAAAAGCGTTACACAGTCGTAGTTTACCTATACTTTTACTTCAATATAAATTGATTATATTTAGAGCATGCCATACTATTGACATTTTCGATTGGGACATCGCTGTCGACTTGACTTGACGTTTCGAAACGATTTAGTCGTATCCCAATCGAACGGATTTAAGGAGTTAAGCTGTAAAATATTAACCTTAGCTGTGCTGTCACTAGCAAAACCTGTCCTACATTCCTATCATTTAAAAGTTAAGCATCCTTGGAAGTAGATATTTTGAATTTTATTATTTGCCAGCTGCAACAAAGTCGTTCCCTAAGATAGGATAGAAGTAGGAACTGGCTCAGCTAACTTTTTAGAGGTCATTTGTAATACATCGGACGTGACAGTGATGACACTATATGTAAACAGATCACTACACTGGTCCGTGCGAGTGACAGATATGCTTGTATCATTTTACCAATCCATACTATAATTCCATGATTTCAGAGCTATTTACTTAAGTTAACCTTAAAATAGGTTTTCTTTTTTGCTTGATGACATAACATGTGACCGTTCTGTTCTTGAGCTTTTCGTTGATCAACATGATGATGGTACATACCACTGATGCTGATAACGAAAACGGCCTTTATTTATATAAATGGCATTCGTACTAGCGCCATTTGAAAATCAATCACAAAAATATTATTACACTGTCATCTCAAAGCTATTGCATATGAATAACATATTGAATTTTTAATATAGTGATGATGGTGGGTATGGGAAAAAAGCCCCGGTAGGAAAAAAACCCGCCCATCTCCAAATGTTCATTTATTACCCGTTCTTAGTTATTTTGTAGCAAGTTACATTAAAATAAGTGAAATTATACTGAACTGTACTTATCCTACCCTGACATAGCGAAACCAAGCCTAGCCTAGTCTGGCTTTTACTAAATGACCGTAGCCTTATCTAACCACATCTAATTAAACCAATCCTATTCCGACATAACATAAGCTTGCTTTTCAAATCAATTTTAACCTAACCTCAGCAAACTTGACCTGAACGTTTTTATAATTGAGATTTACGGAAAGCCAGGCCTCGCCCACCTAACTTTGCCTGTGGTTTGAATCCTGGTGTAATTACCTAACTTTTCGTATGTAAGTAATTTTTGTCCAACAGGCCCAGCCAGAAAGCAAAGAGTGTTGCGGGAGCACTCAATAGGACTGAAATAAAAGTTAGCCGTGACCGCATGTAGCCAAATGACGTCACATCGACAAGTCGAAGTAGTTGGGGTTCGATCGGACCTTAGGCCTCCTTCATAGGTTGTGTTGGGTTCTTAGATGCATAGGTGCAAATCAAGTCAGCAGCAGCAAGAGATTGAATTTAAGTCGAACAAACATGGTGATATATTTAAAAATGTATGGCGAAAAGCACTGTAACTGAATATGAAGTGTAAACGAGGCTTCTCTTTGAAGAAGATAAATAAGGGGTCAGACCATATCGAATTTTGCCTCTAACTCTGTGAAAGTTTTCACAAGCCTTCACAACAATTTTCTGTCGATGAATTTTCATTGGTCAGTTAGTATATATCCTCTTCGTTTATTTATATGCAGTATGCTTAAGGGATGAAATTCGCAAGTGACGGCGATTTCTCAGCCCAAATTAATTAAAATACTAATATGCTGCTCAGCCGGAGCGTTTGTCGATGTTGATATCGTTGATGACGTCACTTTTTGATGCTAGTTTCTCGTGAGTCCTCCCTCCCCTTATGCTCTTCTCTTCCTGGATAGGCCTAACCCGATGTCCCCTATTTTTGGACTCGTAACAAGTCCAAAATGTAAAAATTGGGTTCGTTTGCATAGTATAGCCTATCCTGACCTCATTTACCTCACCTCACCTGAGCCTTCCTAACCTAATCTCACGTAACCTAAACTCACTTAGCCCAACGTTACCTCACCTAACCACACCTAACCTAAGCTCCCCTAACTTGAGCTCACCTAACCTAAGCATACCTAATGAAGGCTCACATAACTAAATCAAACTTAATTTAACTTCACATAACCTCTTTCAAAGGTTCACACACGTAAAGTTATCTTAGAACAATATCGTTTAGTTTACTTAAATATGCTGTATTCAAATAAATGAATAGAGCTCTGGAACATAGCTTCAACAGAAAGCGGGCTTTTTTCCTACCGGGGCTTTTTTCCTACCGGGGCTTTTTTCCGGATACCAAAGAGGGTTATGGACATACTGTACAGGTAAAGCTGATATAAAGTCCAGTTATGCTAAACACAAATTTAGTTCTGCTGAGAATAAATTCATAGATTTTGTTGGTAAAATTTTAACAGATACTTTAATGACTTTATGCAAGTTCAGTGCACCTGAATGGTATGATGAAAATAATGCATGAATGCGTAATGCGTATCCTTAATTAATGAACGATTTCGTGCAATGGCAGTGATAGAATAGAAAGTTTGGTAAAGTTTCTGTGGCTTCGCCATAATTTCGCCCAATGTAACTGTTCCCCTAATATAATGTTTTCTGTTACTCAACGCAGAAAGATGTTAAGTAAAGTATTACTTTTGTCCAATAGCCCCACATTCGCTACTTGCAACACTTGGAGCTTCTGTTTAACAAAATTTTTAGAGACTTTACTATCACCATGGACATGGAGGAATAATACCTTCATGCAAACATCCAAGGGCAAACTTTACTCGCGAAATCGAAATAAATCACCGACTATCTCCGTAAGCTTTGATGTACTTATTACCTCCGCCAAAGAGCTAGGTTATGTTTTCGTCGTGTTTGTTTGTTTGTCTGTCACCAAGATAATTCAAAAAGTTAAGAACCGATTTGGACGAAATTTACAGGGATTGTTAGGTATGTTAAGAGAAACAGATGATTACCTTTTGGTGAAAATATGATCGTCCGTTTGTTTGTTTGTCTGCTCATTTTTCTCAGTGCCACAACTCAAAACGTTATGAATGGATTTTTATGAAATTAACATGATTTGTTAGCTAACTATAAAACGAAAAGTAGATGACCAAATTTTTATAATGATCTGTTCGTTCGTTCGTCACTGGTTTTAATTTTACGTTTGTTAGAACAATAACTCAAAAAATAATGAATGGACCTTTATGAAATTTATAGGAGTTGTTAGTAATGTTAAAAGATATATATGATTAAATTTTGATGCAGATCGGTTTGTTCGTTTGAATGTTTGTCCTAATGTTTGTTGGCAGTATAACTCAAAAAGTTATGAAAGGATCTTCAAAAATTGCACACGCTGTTATTACTTGGCACAAATGACTAGATTTTAAAGTTTATACAAAGAAAATTATGGTTTAAGAGTCAATTTGAATTTTTTGCTACAGTTGCCCCGCTTGGCGGAGGTATGCGTTCTCGGAGTGTTCTAGTTAGTTATTACGACTATAAACTAATCCTCTCCTCTCAGGTTTCTGTTTTTCGCCATGATTAATTTTCTGGATAACGGGAACAAGTTTCTTTAATTATGATTCGCGGACTATAAATATGAACGTCACCAAAACTATTCTGAAGCACGCTAGTAATCAGCCCTAATTTGTTTCAAACTCAACTGGAAATTTAGGTGCAATCGGATTTCTTTTTGATTTCATTCTCAAGCTAAAAAATTGTCACATTATATCTTTTTTGCTGACCGTTTCTTTATGAATCAAAGCATAGTATAATGCATTTAAGTTTCCGAAGCTTTGCTTTTCAGCTTAAAACATTGAAAGCAGAGCTTATAACTATATGTAGCCATGTTTTGACCAGCATCCTCTTCAGAATCGTCTTGTCTAATGGGTTAACTGTCGGTTCACTTTGTATTTTAAAAGTCGTTCTCCCACTAACCTACAAAAAATAACTTCATATTTATAGATTTAGCTGAGCCATTTGCGCATCATGTTTTGCGAGATTTACATCCCGCACGTTTTCCGAAATGGCATCTGAACATCTGATCGAAGTCCACGTATCGGGCTCACCTTAGCTAATCCTCTTCAACCATGAGTTAAAGGGGGTGTGGTATTCCTGTTAGGCTAGAAAGTTTCAGAATACTCTCTTGTCTTAATGTATGAATTCCCAAAATATCTCCTTTCACTAAGATTCCAACAGCTGACGCTGCCATAACATAAGTCTGGGTTTACTCTTATCTTTTTCACCTAATCGTTCAATAACCGAACGCTAGCAAAGTATCGAGAAAAACTACTGAATTTAGAAACTCTTACGGTTATATTATAATTTTGTATTTTGAACATGAACACTTAAAGACTTACAACAAATTAAAAATAGTTTAATAGGTAATACAATTTTGAGTTTACGTGCCATCTTTTTGGTAGATTTTATGTATTATTATCTTTGAGCTACAAATCATATCAACAGAAGAGAACCTTTTCTGTTTACGGTTCACACGCACAAAAAAAAAAAAAAAAAAAAAAAAAATGTTCAGGACTAAAACTGTGACTCAATAAGTTTTTAGGACGATCGAAAAGCTTATTCACTCAGTTGTTAGAGGCCAAGNATTTTATGTATTATTATCTTTGAGCTACAAATCATATCAACAGAAGAGAACCTTTTCTGTTTACGGTTCACACGCACAAAAAAAAAAAAAAAAAAAAAAAATGTTCAGGACTAAAACTGTGACTCAATAAGTTTTTAGGACGATCGAAAAGCTTATTCACTCAGTTGTTAGAGGCCAAGACTATACGAATACCAGCTTTACCAGTACAGTGTACACAAATACGAGTATATTGCAATCGTATCACTATTTACATCATATCATTTTAAACAACAGCAATACTTGCCAAACATATAGGTGTATGAATCAGTAGCACAACCTGCACTAATTATACGCAAAGTTAAAACTCGTACGAATTAGGTGTCATGCGAAATAGAAGCTTACGAATTAGAGGCTCAACTTCTACTGTACAGCATTTTCTTTTTCAGATTAGAAGAAAACGTGTAGCCAAGTAGAAACTATATGATTCTTCATATTTGAACAGTTTCAACCACGCTTAATGAAGAGACATATAACATATGTTGGGTAAAGTCTTCACACTAACAATACTTTTGAGAACTTTCAACATTTTTACCGTAGATTGTCATGCTAAATGCGATGCAGCAGGTTAGTTATGTCACCTTTATTGTTATCTAAATGACCAGAAAATGGCATTATAGAACTGGCGTAATTTTCCTCAGTAATATGTTTGAAGACTTTTGTTCTGATACGACTGGTAATTACAATTCATGCTTTTTTGATGGTTCGGCACAGGATGAGATGGTGTTCCGGAGCAACCGTCGCCACCTGGGAAACCTCCAAATTGAGAAGCATTAGGGTATGTCCACGAGCCTGTATTCGTCTGATTCGTCATAGGACGCGTGAAATACTGATGAGGATATTGGGCTGTGAAGTGCGGGTAGGCGGTACAGGGAGCAGTTGCCGGTTGTGTAGAGGACATGGGCACACCTGAGGGCGGATTTTTATAAGACTGAGGCTTCGTTTGGGGTGGACACTGATATTGAGCTGCTGACCACCCTGTCGTCGAGACTGCAGTCGAGGCAGGAGAAGATGAAACATGCTGGTATATGTTCTGAGATGCGTTATGATGTATAGTGGTAGACTGCATTTTTTCACTTTGTCGTGTAGTTGATACGTTTGGTCTAGATAAATATTTTTCATGGAAATACTGACCGTATGGTGGCGAATGCTGTTGAGATTGTGTAGTAGACTGGTGTTGAATATCTTCAGGCTTACTGTAGGATACTCTTGAATGATGGCTAAGAGAGGCATTGAAAGAATTCTCGCCTGGGGGTCGCAGTCTTGGCGCCTGATTTGAGGGAACTTGTGTGGTCGGACGGAGATGGTTGGACTGATAATTCGTAGATGCCTCAGAAATGTCAAGATATGGCCTAAAAAGTTTCGTGGCAGGACGTGCTCTTTTGTCCTCTGGCGTATTACATTCGATTTGATCGCTCACGGATTCGTGAGTTATGACTGATTTATAAGAGGTTGTTTCATTTAACGTCGCATCATTAAAATTGTTTTGTCTGTCTGACTGCTTGGTATTCTGATACACTGTTGCATTTTCTGCAGCTACTTGACGTACGGTTGGGTAACGCTGTTGGCAACTTGATCGTGTATGAAGGTTCGCACATATTTGCTTATTATTACCGAGTACAGCAGGGTTGTTTTCATCCATGGTTGCCTCTCGTAGATGAGGTATTATCTGTATAGGGCACTGAGATGAAGAGCTTTGGCTCGACGACCAGTTTGTAGGGGAATCATGCGCCGTCTGTACTGCTGCTATGCTATGATTAGCACTTGGAGATGAAGATTTTTGGTGGAATGACTGGTTCCCTGCAGAATTATGAGATGTTTGCACTTCTGGTGTCAACTGACCTGCTACGAAAGTTGCAGAATTGTGGTCCACTGGAACGTTTTCGACTCGGCTAAAAGCTGCCTTTAGTTCTTGGGTAACCTCAGCTGCTGATGACGACCTATTTTCATTGCAACCCAGCCGAGCAGTTTCAGTTGACCATGACTGAGTATCATTCCTGAAGGAACTGTTCAGCTCACCAACACGAGCTGCCAGGGTTTCTTCACTCAACGCAGAAGTTGTCGGCTTGGACCGCAACTCTCCTTGGAAATTTGGCTGTTGGTTAGCTTTGTGGCGATTGGAAGCATCTTGTTTGGATACAAGTTCGCTCCCCAGAATTTTGATGAGAGTATCTCGAGAGACTCTTTTCAGATTTGGAGGATTTCTCCGAATTTTAATTGTGTTCTGTTCGAGCGCACGATTAGAGGGAGGAAGAAAGAACATTACTTGTCGCTCGGTATCAATCATTTTTTTGTTTTCAATCAATATCAGGTTGCGAGTTAAGGGAAATCAGTAAAATTTTATACTATGAAACGGAACTTGTTTCTTTTTATCATACGCTTGAACCTGCTATGGGTCAATCCTTTTTTCCTTATTTCAACGAATATCCGTAAACAACAGACAGGTGCAAGCAATGAGCTCTGATATTTGTAGACAAATTCATCTAAATGCTTTAAAACACAAGCTTTTCAATGTGCAAGCACCGACGAAAATTATGTCTACAATGGCTATATGGTAACGCAGTAAATCTTCACATGTGACCACAACGTTGGGTCAACCCACGTTGCTGACGCACTGAGAAACAATTTCAACAGATAGGGAATATTTACAGCAGAGGCAAATTCTCCGTTAAGAATGAAAGCTTAATGGGCAAGGAAGGAGCGCACGATTTGTGTGGTGGTGCAATGGAGTAGGTTTTCAAGTAGCGTAGAGCGACATCCGACAATTTTCGTAGGAGTCTTGGTCAGCAGCTCCGATGGCAGGCGGCTGTCAGTTGGACCTGTAAAAAAAAAGAAAATGAAGAATGAATCTTAGTGGAACCTGCGCCTTTGCAGGCAATCCATGCAAATATTCTAGTTTGCATACACTTAGACATTCCCTAGAGAGAAGAAAACATTAGTTATTTATAACTGTAAATTACATTAAGTTCTTGTTATCTTCCCCATTTGAACTATTTAAGGCTAGTGCGTGGTTCTCAAATCATGCATCAATTGTATATGTAGTAATTGGTTGAAAGATTTTTGCAACGAGTGCGCATATTTACAAAATTTCGCGCTTTTGACCAGTATATCGCGCGCAAAAGTACTGCACGCTCCACCCAAAAGCTTGTGCAAATGAGGGAGTGGGCAGGTCATTAACCGTCGATTCGTTGGTCAAAACTCGCAAACTCATCCCGCTGGCTCCTGAGTGGCACCGGTAATAAGTATCATCTCCATGTCGGTGATGACGAGCATGAAGTTATTTAACCTCTTCATGCATTCTAGGTGCGAGATCAGCAGTTTTAAGTAGCTGCCGTGGTAACGTGCTAGCCTACTCGATCCTCAGCTCGGGCCGAGGTTTGAAACTATTACGTTCGTAATCCAACAGAGCAGAGATTCTCACTCGGTTCTTAAACTTCGTAGTGGTACTTGCAGGTCATATTTTCGGTTTGCTTTGCCTTTATCTTACCGCGTTACCCTGACACTCTTTACGAGATTGATATTCGAGATTATCCAAAGCATCTGCAAAACCAATTCGCAGTTGCAAGTTGCCCGAAGTACGTAAGGTTCTCCAACTTTTCTAAGCGAGCGAATCGTAAGTACCCGAGCAAGGATACGGGAGTACTGAAGGCGACTGTTGTTGTCACCGTCTGCATTAAAAAGAAAAAATTAAATACTGCCATGTATAATTCTTGTCGTAATGAAGAGCTATGAGATTCCGGAGCAGTTCGAAGTTCTGTTGAACAACTTCTTTTGGAGACAATACTGCTCCAAACCCAAAGGTCATCTTCAAAGGTCTAAACTCTAAGCCTAATCCCACAGGTAATACGGGTGGTCGGACACCAGCAATGGAAAATGTTGCTGCTGGTAAGGCAGATGGCTTAGATAGGAGGAAGCGTAGCCGTAATGCGCAGGATTATTTATTACCTCCGTCGAGGAGGTTACCGTAAGTTTATGCCGTGGTTGTGTCTGTCTCTTTGTCACCAAGAAAGCTCAAACAGCTATGAACGGATCTTTACGAGATCTACAGGGATTGTAAGGCATGTTGGCAGTACCCTTAGTACTGGCCTAATTGGTCTATTTTTTTTAGTACCCTAACTAAAAAATATAGGCACTAATTTTATGAAAATTATGCCAGTTTTAAATTCTTTGGTATATCACGAAGCGTAAATGATTACATTTTTGTGCTGATTTGTTCGTTCGTTTGTTTGTCGTTGTGTTGGATTTATGTTTGTTAGCAAAATAACTCACAAAGTAATGAATGGATCTTCATGAAATTTACAGGAGTTGTTAGTGATGTTGAAAGACATAAATGGCTGAGTTTTGGTAATGATTGGTTGGTCTGTTTGTGTGTCTCACTAATGTTTATCAGAATGTTTGTTAGCAGCATGACTCAGCAAATTGGTAACGTATCTTCAACAAAATTTCAGAAGCTGTTATTCTCATCAAAAGGCATAAATGATTAGATTTTGGTGTTGGTACAAAATCAGTTTTAAGTTTTCATTACCGTTTCCTTATAAAGCGGAGGTATGCGCTCTAAGAGTGCGCTAACCTATTCTGCATTTTTAAAATCTTTCAAGACAAAAGATTACGGCGGCAGATTTAGGAAAAATTTAGAATTAAAGTTAAAATCACGCCACGTAGGTAGGTTTTTCCTTTCAACTGACGTTTGAGCTCCTCATCCGATCGGTTGCAACGTGCTTGGAGGGTGTTTCCTTCGGTAGAGTTGACATGTCCCTGCTTTAATTACTATGCCCACTCCCTTCTGGAATACTGCTCCTTAGTCTGGGGTTCTGCTAGTGATTGTCATTTGAGATTTCTGGACAGAATGGTTTGTCGATGCACGTTTATGCTGGATGGTGTTGTGCCTTGTGATCTAGCGCTAGTCGTCCACTGTCGGCTTTTCTTCCGGCGCAATTTGCTCGGGTGAGGCATATCGGCGTACATGTGCTTTTCACGAGCTTGCCTTGCAACTGGTGCGATACCGTAAGGGCCAGTATTCTCGTTTGTCTAACAATAATATCATTCTCCTATAACCACGAATACCCAAGAATTGAGGAAATTATCTATTGTGTTACCCGGTTTGGCGCCGATTTTTAATGGAAAGAAAAATGACAATAAAAATGAGCCATTGCATTTTTAGTTAACCAAATACAAGCTTCACCAGGTGCTCACGAGCGGCGGATTGGATAGGTTGGGCTTCTTGCCGAATCTCGGGTTGTGCCGTGGGGGTAATCCTCAATTAATGACTCGCTTTGGTCATTATCTGTAGCGGATAGTCTGACTGATTGCTCTTGGCAACAATCTCAAGCTCGGAACCTCTAGAACCGCTTCCGTACAGTTCTTTCCCATAAAAAATATCACCGTAAACTTCTCCTATTTCTTTGGTTGCTCGTGAGGCATTTTTACCTCTGTGGAAAGAGAATAGCATAAAATGCCGAAAATGAATTTTATCTTCCATTTTAAAGAGTTACAGAATTAACACAGGTAATAGGATCTCAAACTTCTCTCACGGAAAGATAGCTTGAACTGTGCTCTAAATGGAGATGTAGGCAAATAGTATTTTCCGGACATGTAATGTTCTAAAAAATATGTACCACACAGAGATAAATAGGTGAGGTAATACTAATAGTAACTAAAATAATCTAGTTAACTGGTTATTTTTCCTATATCGGAGAAAATGATTAGTTAATGGCTCATTTTACTTTTTTTTATCACCCGCGAACAAAGTGAGACACGACGGACCCGGCCCGTCGTGTGGAGAGGTCATATAAGGAACGAACTAAGAAAGGAACAGAGGGAGGAACAAGTGGAATTATAACATGACTAGAGGGCTCACGCTGTCAAAAATGAGAGCGAAGAATTTGTGTTGATCGTGCTTCATTGATGAAATCATGCCTTCCTTCATACAACTGCCAACTTTTACGATCATGCAGATGAGGGTTCGCGGCTTCATGATTACTGAGCATCAGCACTCTTATTTCCTTTCGCTGACATGGTCTGACATGGAAAAACTTTCTTTTGTAGGCAGTTTAGCAACACTGACTGAAAAGAATTGATTCGATTTTGATAGGATATCATATTTGTTCAGTGGTTTTGGCTAAGCGAAAGATGTTTCGTCGACAATTGCATCAAAGTTGGAAGAACAGCTGATGCAACGAAATTATCTGTGGGATGAAACTACGAATCAAGATGCATGAGAGCGCTAATGGAAGATGGAAGTTTCAGATCTCCTCAGTGCTTTGATTTCAACTACGGCAATGCAAGAGAAGTGCATTCAAATATAAGGTCGCTTCATATTGTACCATAGATTCGATGTCTTCAGAAGGTAATACCGGTACGAATCAGACTCCATGACTGCGCTAGGCATCGCAGCGTTAGAAGAAGCATTAGATATCTTCATTATTTTAATTTTAACTGTAACTGTCGATGATATCTGCAACCTGGCCTATTTTCTACCAATGAATTTTCTATGAAATTTGACAGGATAACCATGGACAGCCTCCAACTTGGGATAATTTCTGCCTATTTGTTTTGTTCAAGCCTGACAGAGTATGGATAAACAGATAAATGCACATCGGTCTTCATTATATTGTAGATTTTTACACAGTCATGTAGTTATACATGCAACTGCATGTTTGGTGTCACTCTCTGAACGAAATGAGCGAAGTTGTGTTGTCACCTGAGGGTCTGTTGACATATAGTAAACACAATCCGAGCAGCTTAGCCTAAGCGGGGTTAAGCTTATCCAATTCATGACAGTGTAATAGCACGAGGTGTAATATAATGACAGCCCTCTTCATCGCCTACACTATACCTTGTCTGCCCACTGAAACCGGTCCTTTTGCAAGTGGGCCTGGAGGCCGATTTACGGAAGCATAAATAAAATGACTTCTAATAACCACAGAGACCACAAATGAAGAATAATTTCTTCGTCGTACGTACCAGAAGGAAAGTGTTGCAAAGCAAGGAATCTAAATTTTCAATTGAATATCTCAGTGGGCAATGAATAACATACCTTCCGACACCAAAAATAATTGAACATTTTACATAATTGCTAGGAATAAAATGATTTTATAGAAAAAAATTGGCGCACAGATACTACATGTAATTCACTTTTGTTCACATGCAGTTAGGTTTTTTCCCAACGACAGATTTAAGGCAATAACACTAGAAATTTACGTATGTAGGGCTTAGGGTAGGTAGAGCTCATCCCAATAGCTGCTAGAAAACTGAAGTTAAAAAAACCCAGTAATACTGAAAAACTTAAAATCACAGTAATTCCAGAAAGGGAAACCACAGTGGTAGCCGCGAACCAACAATGCATAATTAACCGTGAGATAAAATACCAGAACAGCCGTTAAATGATATTAAAACATGACAGTTTGGTGCTGATACAACCCTTAATTACTGAAATTACCATCTAAAGCCTCACATCGTGGCTGCCCGTCATTTCACCGTTTTGACCGTATAGGTATACTACGCCTCTTTGTGGCTGCCTACGTTACATCACTTTTACAGCTGCCGATTCTACATCACTTCATGGTTGCCTGAGATAAATCAAGTTATGGGTGCCTACGTTTCATCACTTGATGGCTGCCTATGTTACAGCACTCGATGGGTGCCTGCGTTACATCACTTCCTGGTTGCCAAAGTTGAATCACTTCATTTGTGCTTAAGTTAAGTCACTTCAAGGTTACCTAAATTGAATCACTTCTTGGTTGCCAGGGTTAAATCACTTCATGACTGCCACTTATATAACACTTCATGTTTGCCAATGCTACATCACTTCACGGCTGCCAATGCTACAAGACATCATAGCTGCCAATGCTAGATCACTTCAAGGCTGTCATACCAATCACTTCACGGCCGCCGCCGTGCTAGATCACTTCACTGCTACTAATGCTTCATTACCTCACAGCTGCCAATACTACATCACTTCATTGCTTCCAGAGCTTTATCACTTCTTGCTAGGCGCTACATCACTTCATGGCTACCAGCTGCTCCAATTCACCCTTCAGTTCTGCTGTCTGCTCCGATTTTTTTTCACAAAGCACTCATACCAAATATATATTTCTTCAAACTCCGTGAACTGTTCATTTAGCAATATCATAACAAATTGAGTATACCAAGAATTTGAGAAGCTTCTGTTCTACAACATGAGACTATTTATTTTACTAGTTAACTATTGAGAAATCATTCTACTCTACTACAGAAATCAAATGATATCGTAAATAGTTTATTTACGATATTACACTTAGAGCTTTTATATGCTTCTGAATTTGTTGCTGATACAAGTCTTAGAAATACATGCACGCTTGAGAATCATTAATGAATGCAAAAGAATTAATGAAACATCACAAATACAGCATGAAAAAGTCAGAGGACAACCTATAAAAATATGTCTGCGGCACCGCACAGTCAGTCTCACTTGCAAATTTTCTTTTTTCGTCTAGGGGCTACTCAATGTTCCTGTACTCAGTGCCCTCGTATATCATTGGAATAAACACGTACACAACTAGAATTAAATATCAGAGCATGAACACATTTTGCTTTTCCTTGAGTATTATGTTATTTCACCTTCTCCCTTCAGGGTTCTGTAATCCAATTTAAGGGACTCCAACGTATAGCAGCAGCGCTGTATTTTCTTCAATAAAGTTATCTTAATAATATCAAAGGTTAAATTCGACTCAAAGAAGCTTTAGCCTTCATATGGCTTAATTTACTTCATCTAATCAACCTTGGCATGGGTAAATTTACATAGGAAAATAATGAACAATGTTAACATAATTGAATGGCAATAATCAGACGTGACACTGAAATGTTACGTTCATCGCAATTAGATTTCTCTTGAGCTACAAGAAAAAAATCTGCATCCAATCCAATCAGGTTACGTTAATCCTCATCGGGTTTCGAATGCTTCACAAACAGGTATACAATACAGTTGGAGCAGTTTTTCTAGGCACTAAATACAACTGAATAGAAACGGTTCACTGTAGTAGAAACCTCAACTACAGGCATGCAGTTATCTGGATAAGTTTCTAATCCAAGCTCACTAGAGCTTCCTTGGAAAAGGATTACTAGGTATAAATCTAAGCTAACATACGCTATAATCTATCAGTACAACAAACTAAGAATCTGAACAAAGAAAAACAATAAAAACAGTCAGTGCAATGCTGCAGCGATTGGTTCAGGTTCAAGAACAAAGATGCGATTTACTTGACCTTAAACTTAGTCTTCAGAGCTCTTGGGAATCTTCACACTAACTCGCCAGAGGACAGAACCAAATATACTTTATAAAGAGAGTCCTTTTATAGGGTAAGCTACATAATGATTTTGATACAATGGTGGGAAATATGAGCCTAACCGGTCTATACTTCCAGGAAAGATAATTGCATTCGAAGATCTCAAATACCAAAACTTTTTTGCCAGTACTGCTCAACGACTGATAACGAGGCATCAACGCCAAGTAATTTGAATGCAAGCCTGTTTATCACCCGCGAACAAAGTGAGAGATGTGATAATGTTTTCGTTGAAGATTTAAGTAGATATATGTATGCAAATGCATATACATCTGTATATATTTGTTTATCCACCCAATAAGTGGTCGAAGGAGTTGAGCAATCTTCATAAATTTTTGTAGGGAGCTTGGTGGGTTGACATAGATGTGACTCATGCCAAAAAACTAAACCTAGCTGGCCATAGGAAATGATGGCGTTGAATTTTCTCTACCGCTGGCAATTTGCCATCACCGCGGCAGATCGTCGTGAGAACGGGGTGTTCTATGTTTTCCTATGTTATTATTGAAGAGCGAGTATCTAATCTCCTCGAATGGGGCTGTGCCCTAGCCTCGGTCATCAAAAATGACTTCGTTGAATTTGAACCCTACCGCGCGTGATGGTCTTATGCCACCGAAGCGTTCTAGTTGTTCAATGTTTTTACCGACGGGCGTGCCGAGGTCATTTGCTCAGTAATTACGCAATCACGTTTTTGGGCGTTCACAGCTTCACGGCAATCACGGCAATTATTATTATTAAAACTTCACGCTCGGGCCATCACAGACAGGCTATGTGTCCTGAGAAGGTTGGCCTAATTATCATCGGCTTTAAAATAATTATTCTCGGTAAAGGGCTTGTCTTTACGGCAGGTGCGAGGGGCACCATGGCGCAGAACTCGCTATCGGCAGGATGTAGCTAGGAATAGTAGTACGATAATGAGTGCGCGCGGCCTCTCGACTGCAGGCTTTGTCGCTCCGCTGGTTTTATACTGGCAGTTATTCTACTGTTCTTAAATCGAATTTCCTTTGGGGAAGCGGAGTTTTGCAATGAAGAATAGGACTAGTGTTGTAATAAACTCATTTTTTTACCAAAAAATATATTCTAGCTTTTATTCATTTTTAGATCAGTTTCGATGCTTCTAAACTTCCTGAGGACGATTCATGAGTGAATCGGAAGCTTGAATGCATTTTTTTTTGTAAAAAAAGAGGTATATTACAGCACTAGTCTTATTCTACTGTTCTTCTTTTAATAGTGTTGTTCTACTGTTACTGTTCGGATTGACTATTCTTTAGTGTTTAACTATATATAAGTAATGGGAGTATATACGTTAACTAAGCCTCTAGATATATTCTACATATATTCTACATAATACTTACGGTATAGATAAAACAGGAGAAGGGTAGTAATAGAATTAGACATGGCATAGACCACACCATACATTGACTGGACACTGAAATCGGGCCTCTCGCAGTTGGGCCTGGAAGCCGCTGTACATAAGTTTACTAATAAAATGAGTTCTTATGATCACAGAGACCTCAAAACAAAGATTAATTTCTTCGTCGTACCATAAGCAATGCGTTGCAGAGCAGAGAATCTAAATTCACAATCGCATATTTTCAGAAGGCGATATACATCATACCTTTGGACACAAAGAAAATTTAAAAATTCATCATAATTTCTATTAATATTAAAATTTTATGGAAATAATTGGCTCAGATACTACTCGTACTGTACTTGAATATAACATTCACTTGAGTTCTTACAATGGCGGATTTGAAGCAATAACATCAGAAATTGATGTATGTAGAGCTTTCGGTAGACCTCATCCCAATAGCCGCAGCAAAAGTGAGGTTAATAAAACCCGGTGATGCTGAAAAACTGAATTTAAATCACAGTAACGCTACATTGGTACCTAGCAATGAACTAAAAATGCATGTTTAGCTATGAGATAGAGATACCAAGACAGCCGGTAAATGATATTAAAACGTAACAATTTAGGGTTGATACAACCCTTCA
>LQNS02276930.1:5622502-5633406 GCA_001587735.2 Parhyale hawaiensis | reverse complement strand
CACAAATGATTAGATTTTGGAGTTTATGCAAAGAAAATTATGGTTTCAGAGCCAATTTGAATTTTTGCTACCGTTGGCTCACTTGGCGGAGGTATGCGCTCTCAGAGTGCTCTAGTTTAGATTGTGTTGCTCTTACATTAACCCTTTGCTTCCTGAAATTCAGATTTTTTTTTCACCTTTTTTAAATTTATGAAAAATAGGTTAGTTAAACACATATTTGAGAAAAAATTCAGTTTTACCTGCAAAAACAGTACTTTTTTGCATCGGCTACTACAGATGCCGTGAGTGCCTTGGGAAATTTAGGATGCATAGCTTTTGTATAGGAAAAATTGAGAGTGGTATCTGATGATGCCGTCACTAGGCAAAGGGTTAATATTTTGATTAACCCTGTTGAGGGGCACTCTCAGTAGTGTACGGATCCTAGTTGCCTGAGATCGTCTGATCTCAGAGTTTTGAGTTATTTGTTGTATCTTTAGCTTGTTCTTATAGTTGTTTGCTTAGGAAATTTTCAGTTTATGTCTCGTGTGTTAATTGGAGCCGTCACCCGAAATAGAATTCAGTCATTTGAACCCTGTCCTTATGTGAACATGTCATTCCTTCTGCAAGTGAATAATTATTTTATGTTTTGAATTGATCTTTAGCACTGCCCTGGGAACCATTCAACTACTACTTGGGTAAATGTCTTCAATGCTACCAATCACAAATCTTGTGTGATTATTTCGCTTGAATAAAAAAAAAAAATGATTCAGTCGTGAGACTAAGAACGTAATTAAGTGTTGTTATTTCACCTTTGCTAGATTAAGGGCAAGAGCCATTCTGGATAAAATAAAGATTCAGTTCCAAGACAGAAACATTGGACTGATACCATAGAAAACACTCAAATATTAAACCCTAGAAAAAAGAGTTTTTGAATATTACATTTGAATAGGCCGACTTGTGTCAATGGATTAGTATATTCTTATACTGTGGTGCAGACCTTCGCATAGGTACCAGTCAACTTAATCCTGGTTCGAGAAATTATAGCTAATCGGGCAGGATTGACTTTGTTATGTCATAGGGCAATATAGTTTCAATCTGAGAAATGTTAACATTGACCGTTCAACCCAGAGTTGGAAAGTCCGTGTAGGGATATGATAATAATCCGCAGACTTTTGCAACATTAGTTGATATTAGGTGTCAATGTTCCTAAGATTCTACAAAACTGATATAAAAGTATAATTGATAAAAAAATTAAATTAACATGAAATATTTTCATAAAATGAACGTTTCAGAAAAACAGATTCTTCTAACCAAAGCTTCCATGAGCACCGACAGTAATTCTCGCCAAATATGACATATAGCGAAACGCCCTGGATGGGGGATGAAAAATTCTGTTTGAGTAAGGTTTCCGCAAGAGTTATCAATTGGCAACTGATAGCGCGCACCTACCCAATGCCAGATTATCGCGTGCGATCATCCAATTTTGCAAGTTGACGCTTCGTGACTGCCGGCTATGGAACTTGATCAGCCAGATTGACTTGCGTGGAACAGCGGCGGCTGGCGTGAAGGCGTTAACGATTGTAAGTCGAGATCTTTGGGAAAACGCAAGTTGTTAGAACTGGAAGGGGGACTCTTCGAAGGATGGGGCCGTTAGTTAAATGAAGCAGCGTTAAAGGGAGCGCACGCTGACCAACCTTCAAATTTTCTAAATTCGTTTTTCACTTAACAGTAGCTATACATCAGACGGACACGCAACGCACGCACACTTGTAAGTAGCCAATGCAATCATAAGTGGGTGAAATAGGGGACAAGGGGCGGACGCCCATTTTTGGAAGTCCATTTTTTCTGACATAAATAACTTTTTATTTTTGAACGTATCTTCACGAAATTTGACAGAGTTATATAAAACTGCCAAAAATGGGGGTAGATTCAAGTACTTTCTACCATTTTCCCATAGAAAACGAGTTATTGAAGGAAAACGGTTGTGATTAAGTCGTTTTCATGACAAAAGTGCACGATTCTTACCCACTTTCTTTTATTATACATATTTCTACAATTTTTCATACAAATCGGTACAAAATAAATTCTACTATATTTTTCTTTTAGTTTTTGCAAATAAATTTAAAAAAGTTGGATGTTTTTGTCAAATTTCAATAAAACATCCGGCAGGTAAATGCAAAATTGAAAAAGTTGGAGTTAGACTCGTGTACGTGTTTCCATTTTCGCCATAGAAAACGGGTTTTCCGTTTTCTCTGAATAACTCGTTTTCTAAGGTGAAAATATGAGAAAGTACAGGAGTCTAACCCACATTCTTTTCCGATTTTACACATCTGTAGCAAGTGTCAGTCCAATCGTTGCATAGATAATTTTTTTCTGTCGTATTCTCGAATTTTATACGGAAAACTTCCCGCAAAATGTTTGAAAATTGATTTTTCATTTTTATTCCAAAAATAAGTAAAATCGGAGAAGAAAGTGAGTTAGGCTCGTGTACTTTTCCCGCTTCTTCCATAGAAAACGAGTCATTCAAAGAAAACGAGAGCGCAGGCTCTCCTGGTAAGCTCACAGTTTTGACTTAAAACCCACTCTTTCTACAGTTTTTGAGCTTCACAGACGATTTTGGTATCAAACGAAACAAATTTGATCCTCTACTAAAACTTATCGGGATTTTGAATTTCGGATTAGGAGACTAGTGTCTGCTAACATTCTGGAAAGGACTTTAATTTATTTTTTTTCTTCTTTTCAATTAACTATATCTCAAGAACTTTCGAAATTTTATTTTATATATTTTTTCTTTTTTTTGCGTTGCTAATTGATGAGCTAGGTTTCATCCTAGGGATTTGTTCTGTTGAAAGCATGCAGCTTTTCCCTTACTAGTTCTATACTATAGACTCTTCTGTGCCAACACTTCAATTAAGAGAGAGTCCGGAGGATGCCGACCATAAGCTTTGAGTTACGGCTAAGCCTCAGGCTACCAAATACAGAATTCTTAAATTGAGACTTGGCTCATTAATAAAACACTAAAAAGATTGAACACCTAAAAAATGTTCCACTCCCAAAAATCTTTTTCTGACGAAAAATATCTAATAAATGAATAAAAAAATAAACCTCTGCTGCTTAAACACACATTTCTCTCTAAAAAAATATCAAATTTCCAAGAGAAGAAACCGGAAGGATGTAGCTACGTCTTCAAGTTGGATAGAGAGTAAGGCTCTGGATTCTAATGACAGATAGCGGAGATGAGCCCTTGCTTATTAATAACATACTAAAATTCACATAAGTATAAAAAGTTTTACCTTAAAAATCGTTTTCTTTGTATAAAAAAGAAAATAATAAAATTACAATAAAATAAATAAGTCTAGAGTACAAGTTTTTCCCGACCGTTAGTGCCTGAGGCTATGGTGGATAATTCCTTGGGTATGTAACCCACTATTACATAGAAAAAAAAAATAGTTCAGTAAATAAAAATACACATATATCCCAAATCAATATAATAAGAGTTAGCATTCTAAATCCTAAAACAGGTAATTAAACCATCCAGAGTCAGCCGGCTCACTGACAGTGACTCATCCGAATGCAGAAGCTCCGCTAGGCCGCCCACATTAGCTGTTCGCTATGACGCCAGCATTAAATATCCGCTAAACCACCTGCATTTATTTGTCCGTTATGCCACCTTCCTCCCTACTAACGATGAACAGTACACGAAAATAAAATTGAATTCGTGCTTTTTTAACTTTGCAAAATTGGCAATGAAAATCTGCTGTTGTTGCGCTCTGGTGTATTCTTCATTATATATATGTGTGTATGGAGGCATTCACTTATTCATTCCAGTTTGTGATAAACTAGGAGCCAAAACACGGAGTAGGGAAGAAACGAGAAAAAAAAGAGTGATAGTTCGGTAGACACGTTTGTGAAAAACACATCACGCTCAGAGCAACATATTGAACTTTAAATCTATAAGAACGTGGAAAATTTTTTACGGGAATGTATCTGGTCTGAAGCGTTACCACCTGTGGTTTATTGACGGATAATAGATGCAAATTTTCATGGTCACATCGCCCCATAATTAACACTTGCTCTCCTTGCATGGTCTATGTTCACTTCAAATAGCGCTATTCCTGCGAGAAGAGCAAATGTTTTCATTATATGTAATAGAAAAAGGGCTAACGGCATGCTTTGCAATTACATCATTGCATTACTACAATATTGTCGAAATCAATAGGCGAATTAAGGAAATAAAAGACTCCGTGACATCAGATAGAAATGAAGAGAAAGTAAATTCAGTGCCCATTCATGTAAAGAGAGCAAGGTAACTAATGTTTATTTTATTTCGGGCTGTTAAAAGTGACTGAAGAGTAAACCGGAAAAAGAAAAAAAGAAGGCTTTGGGCGGTGTCGCCTGGAATAAAAAGCAATTGGACCAGGATTGTGATGACGTCATAATGCCATTTAGATTAGATTAGATAGGCGGCAGTAGACGAACAAATAGGCCCATTCCCAAAGAGACACCGGAACATACGCCCCGGCACTCGATGAGCTGTTGCCATTATGTTAGTAGGATATAGAGGACAGGAGAAAAGAATAAGAGAGAGAGAGAGCGCGAGAAAAAAAAGGGGGGGGGTGAAGAGTCCCTGCCCAAGAAACGATCTTGAATGCACGCAAGCACGTACAAGAGCCGCTGACATTCGGAGCTTAGAGACATCAAACTGTGTAGTTGGAGCGGGAAAGAGTTACTCTACCTAATTCCAACGGAGCCTTCGAAACCGGCAATTCACAAACGTTGAGGGCCTCCTCCTCAAGAATCAACGCCTCCTACAGAGAGGGTTATATGCAGTTCTGCTAATTTGAACGCGTTTACTGACTCCGCACTAACAACATCGGAGGGGAGTCTCTTCTAAATGCTTACTATGCAATACGGAAAGAACTGCTGACTTAAGGTCGTTCTTCGAGCTTTATGCTTGAGTTTTTGACCGTTGTTTCGCAAGCCATCATTGAGGTCTTTTTCAAAGAGCCCCATCTCTTTCAAAGAATAAGCGTGAGAACATTGACACCATCAATTGCAGGTATTTCTCATACTTTCAATCACTAACAATAGCCGTAGTTCAATGTTGTGTGTATGGGGGCGCTAAAATTAGCTGCAATAAAATCAATGGAAATGAAGTACGTGTTTTAGGGCTCGTTCTTTCCTCATACAAATGCTCGGTGCTGGCGGCGTGCCATCGTTGGGGGCACAGTCGAGATTTGGCTAGCCCTCCCTATGCCCCGTGTGGGGATGATAACACAAGGCCTATATTTTGTTTTTCTCAGTAATGACCCACAGCGCTCCTAGTACAGACAACTGTTTTTATAGGGCGTTCAGTTTCCGAAAAAGAAACACCCCATGTACCACTCTATTTATTGTTATTATTTTAATTATCTGTTGGTTGTAGTCCCCCATAGTAATTGCAAGCAACTCATCAATGAAATTAAAAATGGGGCACCTTCAATGAAGTTATTTACAAGTTAACCATCATGGGAAAAGAAAGTTATCAGCTGTACTGAAAATATATAATCGAGAAATTAATGCTTACAATGCAGCTACATCATCATTATCATATTTCTAGTTTTACAACTGCACCAACTATTCCATTTAACGCGTGTTCCAGCGAAGGCCACAGTTTCGAACTGACACGCAACAACTCAGCAGTGCTACTAAGCACGAACCACCAGCGCTCATTTCCTCCGTAGCCTTGGATAAGATTTGCCGTGGTTATGGCGGAAATAGCACACTATCAGCGCCCGGAAACTGGGAGCGTATGGCAAGTTACGGAGAAGAAGCTGCTGACACAAATGCTCTGGCAGGCCGGCTAATGTATATGCTATATTTTGTTTAATTCTGCAACTGTGGCTCTCTCACCTGCCTATTTACCGTATGCATTGCTCACAAGGTTTTATACCATAGTGAGGACAAGGTCAGTGCCTAAAACGATGTATCAATATTTTGGCGGCGACCACGATGGATACTTACTTGCTCGTGAGATTGCTGGACATTTCATCGGTCTGTTTCCTGACCCTCAGAGCCCCTGCGAAAAATCAATGTTTCCGACTCTAGGTACATTTTAGCGAGTGGACGCACATTACTGCCACGCAGTAACGACAATGTGTGGTTGAACTTGAATTAATCTGACGCCATTTCCACTTACTTCATTATGATACTCCGTGATGACACTTGCTGGGGTGTTGTCGAGGGATCTTGACAAAAATCATGCGATGGATACCAACTGCGTAACTAGCTAATATCAAGACACAAAATGGTCCATTCTGACAGAAACGAACTGGAAAAGCAAGCACAAAAAAGTCATGTCTCAATGTTAATCTCGTTGAAGGACTCGTGTTGTTTCACCTGAACGAGAGTGAAAAGTAAGAACATGGGGAGGAAAACTTTTCGCCCTCAATGCACGAAATTGCTTCAGGCAGACTAAGACTAGGATATAGGTAAAACTGCTAGGTGATGCATACGGCTGTGGTACCTTTTACCGGAATGAAATAGATCATAAATCGTATGATCTAGCTCAGGTACCTATTTCAGTCGCCCATTTTGCTAACATTTTTCATATTTCTTCTAAATTTAAAAAAAAGAGAATGACGTTTTATTGGAAACTATTTACGGCTCATTCTAATTCTTTAAAAAGTTAATAAGTATATTCAGATGTTCTCACGATATGGTTTATATTTACATTTGTTACGTACTGGCGTATGCAAAAAAACACCATTAAATGTAGCTACTGCACAAACATTCAGTAAAGTGAAATACATTGCTTACCAAAATAGTAATTATATGGCAGAGTAAGCTAAAAATATATTAAAAAGTTAGCTGTCACGGAGAGCAATCATTTCAAGGCATGAATACTTGATTTGAAATGCAAACAGGACGAAAGAAATATAGCAATATAATGCATGTTAATGTTAATTAAACAAGGGCGTGATTACAGCTAAGTAATAAAGCATGTTCAGGAATTCAAGCATTGAAATAAATATATACTTAAATGTATGAATTGAGAGAAAAGCGTATGAATTTGCTCATAGCAAAACTACCTTTCGAATGAAATAGGTATCGTATGAAATAAAATTGTATGCATTGCTAGCTTTACCTCTAGATTTACTACACACTCAAAATACCAAGCAACTAGTGGCGCAGCTGACAGATGACACTTCCGTGAGAGGTTTTCTTGTCGAAAAGGGGATCGTTGAAATTAATCCTCAACAGTTTTCGGTGATGGGAGGATTGAGTCATGAAGCAAGAAGCACAAATTCTTATATACATGCCAGCCGGGACAGTCAATCACTGAGTTTAAGCTCATTAAATGATCTAAAATTGTTTAAAATTATTTTTACTTTTTTACGTCGGCCTCTATTGAAGAGTGTGTGTTTATTGCTAATGAATCATTCATTGCGTTACCGCGAGTAGTTTATCATAATTATTTTTGGAGGATGCATTGTCAATTAGAAAAGAGATTTAATCTATTTATTTGTCATCTATTAGCCGTATGAAGCTATTTGTCAGGTGGATTGAGGCTGTCAAGTGTGGTGCAGTCTATGATTATTCTACATATTTTTGAAGAAACGTAAAGACGAGGAGTGCAGAAGATTGCACCATGTAAGATGTAAAGACGGACGACTCAAAAGACAACTGTAACACCTCCTGTCCCGGTCCAATGTGAGTTACGTCATTGCGCTCGCAGTGGACTGTGAATACCCTTAACGTTGACGCTGAAATAGCGAGACTTCACTTCCTTGATTAGGAAGCAAACCGCAGACCCCAAAGATAGCAAGTTAGTGCTTTGTCCAGTTTACCGCTTTGCCACTGCTTAGCCTAAATAAAAGGAAATATTAAGTTTTTCAACACCTTGCGAACGATATGTTCAAAACGTGATGAAAAATACGTGATGACACACTTGTTGCACCATCGCACATCCACATCATCACCACAACTAAAATTTGACGTCTCTGATTGCCTTACTGCATTGTCAGCGCAGCAAGCCTCCCATCAACGACTGTTATTTTATGTAATAAGAAGCTAGAGCAATCAATGATTTTAATAGCAAACTTCGATAATTCAATATATGCAGTCATCTGATTCCAACGTGTGAGAGGAGTGTCAACCAGCGGAAAAACAGGTTTTGTTCATCCTGCGTGTCGTTGGTTTCAATTTATGTCTCATAGCAGCGCTTGTAGGAGGTGTACCGACGCATACGTCTGTGAATACAACTGAAATGAGCAGTTTTTGCTTTATATGTCAGAGAGACATTCTCAAGCGACTAAGCTTATGATGTTGGAAGAGATATTTAGTCACACGCATTTGAGCTGCCTCAAACACCGCCACTTCACCACTAAATACGTGTGATGCTCGCGCTGCACTTCTGTTCGCTGTGGGGCTGGCAGGAACCACAACAGCAGGTGTGAAGCACTTGCTTGCTACAGCGGAGAGCGCGCCAATGCAAGCAACAGGAAAGCGGCAGAGACGACGGCACCGCCCCTACTTCTACCTTCCACAGCGACAGCCAACGACCGACTGGAGTCGAGGTCACTCAAGGAGCTTATATGAACTCTGATGCCGCGTCTACACTAGCGATCTTCTCGTAGAAGTTAGCGATCGCGGAAAGATTTTGATCGCCAAACACACGCGGCGAGCCTTCGAAGTTTGTGATTCTTGATCGCCAACAGTAAAGATGGATCGTGTAGACGCGGCTTGTCAAGCCGCGTCTACACGATCGATCTTTTCAGCGATCACAAACATAAAAATCGACGATCAGAATCACAAACAATTCGCCTCTTTGTCCCAACGGCATCAGAAACAGAAGCCACGATCACTTCAAGGTCACTATACGCGAATTCAGCATTCCATTATTATTAATCGATATTCCACTCTCATATTATCGGTCAGATATTTATTGTAGTTGTAGATGCTAATTGGCGGGTAAAACTTTATATATACTGGCAAAAAGTATAGCTAAAAATTCACTCACTGGCATCCCCTCAAATGAAGAAATGCACACGATAGAACAATAATTTTTAATTTGTAAATTTAGTTAATTTCTATTGCAATTCCCACTGTGTACATCCATTTATTCCATTAAAATGGAACTATTACTCCATCGTAGCTTTTACTAATGAAGAAAGAAGGCACAGACGTAACATGAGCAATATGCTACAGTTATTATTAATTGGCAACATATAGTTGCTTCCCGCTGTACAGAAGCTCGAATCAAACATAAACAAAATACGCCATGCGGGTATATTTAAATAAAAAATTATGCTTTAATTACTAAATAATATATTTAAAATAGATACATCTATTTACAGAGAAAAATATACTTTGCAAACTTTTTTTGATAGTGATTTCCAGCACTGTTGGCGATCAAAAATCACAAACTTCGAAGACTCGCCGCGTGTGTTTGGCGATCAAAACCTTTCCGCGATCACAAACTTCGACGAAAAGATCGATCGTGTAGAAGCGGCTTAACCAGCCAGGGCGAACTTGCTGATGGAAACGGTGAGCGCAAGCTTTGCATTTGAACTAGTGCCGATGAATGCAGGGTGCTCTCTACATTATGAAACTGATAGTACTAAATCTGTGATTGTCAGTCGGTCTCGAATGCCTTTACCTCAGTCTCTGCCTCTGAATATAGGTGGCACTGTGCTGCGAATCTGAAAACGTCTGAACATATGCTACACAGTTCAGTGAAAACAGAGATGGGTAAGTAAGTAGTTACTGCAACGGCTTAAGTAACGGGCGTTACTTTTTGTAACAAGTAACGGTATCACCTTAGCACTTTTAGAAATGTAACGAGTAACGGTAACGCCCAGGTGGATTTTATCAAAAGTAAGGGAAATTGCCTTTTCTCTGGTGAGAGGGAAAGAATGATCGCTAAATTAACATTCGGTCAGACGCTTCTACAACCACAGTTTTAGTGTAGAGGGCTAGGTCACTGTAAACTAAAGCGATGCCCAAGCAGAGTAGGGGCGCAGCATCGTGCACTTCCTTCATTCGGAACAAAGTTGGGGCAGAAGAACAGGCATAGAGCAGAAGAAAGGAGGGAGAGAGCGCAGGCACGGGATCAAATATCAAATACAAAGGGGATGGCAGCCACACCGTACCTTTCGCTACACGGCCTATGCTGTCAGTCAGAGGTGCTGAGCCTCGCGTTGAACAGAGATATTCGTTTCAGATAGATATATATATATATGTATATAAATACTTCTAATTATTCGGTAGGTAGGTAATTAAGGGGTCATCCAAGGTACGCAGTGATTTTTAAATGGTAATATAAATATGGAAAGAGAACCACGCTGGGATGGTAATAATGGAAATAATAAAGCGAAGTATTTAGGCTTGGTCGTAGTTGCCTGTGGGTCTCAATGTTTGTCTGTCTGTCTGTCTGTCTGTCTGTCTTCAAATGTTTCAAGTTGATAATGAGAAGATTTTGACTGCTCTTTTTCCGTTTACTTGAAGTATGCTTTCTGCGAGGCCTTAGTACATTAGCTAAAGCGGATTTCATGGGAAACAAGAGTTTTAGACGAATTATGGCGTTATTCTATACATTAAGTTCATGAGGCTGAGGGGTTGGAAATTATAATTATTAATATTTTTGTTGTCATTCAAGGTATTAACAGTCGAACTTTACGAATATATCATATTAAGGGGTGTAAATGGTGGACTCCGGTTGATATTTTCTACATTTTATGTTATGAAAACATGGATTCACAAAAAAAAAGAAAATAAATACATAAATATAGATTTGTACGACTACATATAGCTGCACATAGGAAAGTAATTAATGTCTTTAGAAAATAGGTTTATCAAGTAAGAATGTAGTGTTCAACATTTATGCATGAATGTTCAATATTCGACGCGAAAGCCGTTAAGTTTAGTCGAGACTTCTGCTTGCT
>LQNS02276930.1:5519787-5531934 GCA_001587735.2 Parhyale hawaiensis | reverse complement strand
TGAGTATGTTATTAGTATTATGAATTATTACAATAATTTTGGTATTGGATGTAGCTTCACAGTTTTTAATTATGATATATAGATAATTGCATTTTAGAAATTTTACAAAATTTAATATTCATGATGCACCTCAAAATATTCATCTACACTTGTATAATTTAACATGATTGTTTTGAGGCACTTTCGCATCATAATATCTCTATTGGAAGTCACATTTCAAAAAAAGTTGTAAAACCCGCCTTTTTCGCTCCACCCTACTGCTCGTGCACTGGACTGCGAACTGATCACCGTCAAACTGTCGCGATGTCCCCACGCAGCGTAACGCCGAGGCAAAGAAAGGAAAAACAACGGGAGTACGCCCACTATATGGTCAAAACAGGCCTTCAGCAGCTCAGGATCTACATTGATGAGATGAGGTTTATCCTACACAGGAGACGATCGTTTGGCAGAGCAGTCAGGGAGAGCGTGTAGCAAGAGTTGTTGGCGAGAGTAAGGGCTGCAATTTCAGATAGAGCCGGCTTTTTCTACTAAGAAACCAGCACGCATTTAACAACTCTATAGGTTTTTGCTGGTTTCTTGCATTCGTTGGAGGTGATTCTGGAGGATGAACCTGACGCAGTTCTCATTATGTACCACGCCTCGTGCCATGGATCAGTGCAAGAGGTGTTGCCAGATCGCCACGTCTGCTACCTTCCACCCTGGTCACTCTTTCTCAACCCGATAGAACACTGCTTTGCAGTGTTGAAGATGACATTGAAGCATCGTCTCAACGACATCGCGGAGACATGCGCCGTAGAGGCAGCGCGCAGACCTGGAAAGTCGCTACATCAGAACCGGGAGGAGGTTTTCTGTGGCCTCTTTGACGCGTGCGTGCCGTCCGTCACTCCAGCCATAGTGGCAGACACCTACACCCATGCCAACAGCTATTTGCTCAAGTGCCTGAACCGAGAGGATATTATCTTTTAAGCAAAGTTCTGTTAATATCTCACATTAGATGTTCATTGTTAATTATTTATTTGCCAAGATTTTGTATGCATAGTCTCAATATGCAATGTAACTACTCTAGGTATATGACTACTGCAGGTTGCTGTTAACTTCGCTTGTGTAAATAACTGTTACATAAATTGTAAATTTGTTACAATAAAGTTTACGTACGTTACTATTTTTTGCATCATTGTTTTCCTTTCTGAATGTTGTTACAGTAAAGCGGCTCCGTCACGACATAGTATTCCTGTGTTGTTATATATAGTTTCGCTGTCATTCATTTCGCTGTGTGTCGCTATACTTTGTAGTTGCCCTTATTTTTTGAGCGACTGGTTCTATATTTCTGTTCTCTCTTTTATTCAATGGGTAGTCGTTGTGAAATTTGCCGTGAGACGGTATATATTGGAAGTACGTGGTTATAAAACGAGAACAGGTGTAGTATTAAGTTTTGTGTTACTAAAACTAAAACCGCAGGATGCCTGCATCACCCTGGCGACTTTGGTCGGATTCAACCACACGCAAAAAGATACCTGGCAGGTAGGAAACGATACCGTGCCGACGGATGCAACGACTGCTGCAACGCCCGTAGTGGCAGCACACCCTTCCGCTGTTGTAGCTATAGTACGGTAGCTTAGGTGCTGAGGTCCACGTTGTTGCTAACCAACCTCCACAGGTAGTCACGTTTCCACCTAATTATCCTCCTTTAGTATCCTGTTACCAGCTCGCGCTAATGAGTAAAGAGCATGAACTTACAGACGAGAACACCAAGTTGAAGCGCAAAATTAATCAAAATGCTGAAGACCTAGAAGTCTTGCGAGAGGTGCTAAAACCCCAAGACACGGAAGCGCCTCATCGCTCGTTTAGATTACAGTTCCCCAGACACCAAGAAACGACGCTTGGATTAGGTCAAGCGATCCCGGTAATATTCAGTACATTTCTCAACACACTGTGACAGTTGATTGAACTAGTTGTAATGGGTTAGAGCAATGATGCTATGCTTTTTCCGTGATCCTAGATGACCAATTGTTACGTAAAACTATTACTAACATGCGCAATTATGAATGGAGCATTACTGGAATTAGTTATCAGTGATAATGAGGCTTCCATCATTGTGTACTTCCGATTAGTTCTGCACTATGTTACATCAGATGCATATGTCTTAACATTTGTCAACATTTGTGTTAACACTTAACTTACATGTTTACAGGAAATTTTATTGTGTATTGCTACATATAGGCTACTGTCAATTTCTAACACACTTCATCGCATTAATTCTCAAAATTTGCTGTTGTAACGTAGAATTGCAATCTGTGTTTTGTCGAGCTGAAATGATAAGACTTGCTTAATTCCTGTCTAGCTGCTAACGTTTCCTGAACTGCTTAACATTCAAATCTTTGATTATTTCCAATTCGATGCATTGTATCAATGTTGAGTTCAGCAAAGGATGAAAATGCTTGATTAGTTCACTGAACAATGTAATGAACATCATGACAGAACATCGTTGAATGCTGTAAATTAAAATCTGAAATTAGCGGTAAACTCACACCTTTACCCTTCAACGAATTCAAGATCTTAACTCAGAATCATTATGGTCCCTTATACCTGAAACTTGGGCTATCGCCCAATTTTGTTAGAGGGAGGACGGGATGTGAAGGCTCTAGGTTACCCGCATGGTGCCACTCCCTATCGTAAAACTATATAAGGGTTGCGCACCAGCGATCTGTAACTTACTGTATACTCCGCTTGAACCCCGCTCAATACGGTCTTGCGTTAAGCATTGCATTGTCTCAGTAGCCGTGCCTCGTACTACAGCGTATAGTTTTCAATATTGAACTATTGGAGTAACCATAATGGTCTTCTTTATCTTGCACACCACCTTGTCATCTGACCAAGAACCCATACCGCTGCCGAAGAAGATTGGGCCACCCCCAGCTATAGTAAATAGGTGCTGTGAAGACTTAGTACCTCAGATAGCTGTGGATATACTGTCAGCCATCCCAAATTTAGGTCCTCACACTTTCTTTCTTTTGCGTACTTACAAATTATAGAGACCGAGCCCATAGTGATCCAATAAACCACTTGTTCCTAGACTTATGCTCTAGCAATATAAACTATTCTATCTTGATTATATGCTAATTTTAAAATGTAACGAAAATATAAATTCAAGCAATAAATGCATCGCACTGTATTTTCACGGCACTTAAAAAAGTAGCAAGTAATTTTATCAAGGTTACACACAGGACTTGTCACAGTGATCTTACACACCAGACCTTATGGCGAAACTACATAACAGGTTAACTTGACCATTTTGAGACGTTTCTGCGAATCTCCTCGTATGACGTCAGGTGGAGCGAAGAACGTCAGTGTTGCGCAAGTAAAAATAGTATTCCTAATACATTTGGATCAATATTTTCGCTACCATGGGCTGATAATTGATGTTTGGCAATTTTGAACACGACAGAAAAGAACTTAGTGAATCTTCATCGTTTTCTTAAAACTCCACAGTAGCGAAAAAGTGGGTTTTGTTATTAAAAAGTATAGTAAATTTTCACTCTCGCCGGTAACATCTACTGTACTTCCAACATTTTTTGCCCCAGCAAAATGATGAACTACCACGTAGTAATTATGAGTAATTCAATTTTCCCTTTAAATTATTCCAATTAACCACAGACAACACTAATTTCTCTTATAGAACTCATGAAACTTGAAAAAAAAAAAAATCTCGTTAGAACGCTTGTTTAGCTACGTTGCCCTAATGATTAAGTTTCTTTCGGAAAGTCGAAAGAAAATGGCATGTTGACGGGGAAACTGTTCAATTACTCGAAAGACCGCCTTTGAAGATCGATATATGAAGCTTGAAGTAGTAAATAAAAACACTCCTCCGTTTGACAATTTTTAATATTTTCATGAAAAAAGTTCTTTACAATACAAATTTCACAAGTACAATTTATAAATATGGACTTACAGTAACTTCCAGAGCGTTTAATACTCTACCGATAGTACGTATGCAGCTGTGGTTTTTCTTCCTGTAAGCCATGACTTCCGCAGTAATTTTTCATGGCGGAGTGCACTAGTAAGTAAAATGATATATGATTATTAGTTTGATTACAAAATAAGCATATCAATACCTCGAAAGCCGTAGCTATGTTGTAGTAATTGATTTCTTCGTCTTTCAACATTTGAACATCTTATTGCCTTATATCTAGCAAATTAATTTTTGCATCGCACAGTAAACAGCTGTGATCGTGCAGAAATAATTACCTCCGCCAAAGAGGTTATGTTTTCGTCGTGTCTGTTTGTCAGTCTGTTTGTTTGTCTCTCTGTCTGTCACCAAGATAACTCAAAAAGTTAAGAACCGATTTGGATGAAATTTACAGGGATTGTTAGGTATGTTAGGAGGAAGAGATGATTAACTTTTGGTGAAGATATTTTTGTCCGTTTGTTTGTTTGTCTTCCTCATTTTTTCAATGCCATAACTCAAAAAGTTATGAATATATTTTGATAAAATTAGCATGAGTTGTTAGGTATATAACAAAGAGAAAATGATCAAATTTTGGCTATAATCCGTTTGTTCGTTCGTTTGTCACTGTTTTTAATTTTATGCTTGTTAGCACAATAACTCAAAAAGTAATGAATGGATCTTTATGAAATTCATAGGGGTTGTTAGTAATGTTAAAAGACATAAATGATTAAATTTTGGTGCAGATCGGTAGGTTTGTTTGCATGTTTGACTCATGTTTGTCATAACGTTTTTTAGTAGTATTACTCAAATAGTTAGGAACGGATCTTCAAAAAATTGCACAAGCTGTTATTACCATCAAAAGCCACGAATGATTAAATTTTGGAGTCTATATAAGGAAAATCATGGTTTTTGAGACAATTTGAAATTTTGTTACCGTTGCCTCGCTTGGCGGAGGTATGCGCTTTCAGAGTGCTCTAGTTGCCTATTTTTTCTTGATGGAAGCCCATGCTCACCGTATTTATAAAGCAAGTAATAGGTATGAACTAATTAACCTGTTTACTATCTATCTCTCCACCTGACGTCATAGCTGAAAAGGAGTGGGCGGGGCTTAATTAACACGCTACATGCGCGTGAGTTAACCTGTTACATAGTTCAGCCAGGCTAGACCTTATTACGCTCCATTGCTTGGCTTCCTCAGGTAACAATATGTTCGGCCATCGTATATACATATTAGATCATTTGTAGCCAGGGCAATTGCGGATGGCTTTTATTAGTGCGTTGTTGGAGTTTTCAATCCTGTTTTTTAGGTTTCATGCACATTTCCGGGTCCTAACTTTGACACAATGAGTGCATTGCTGAGCAAATATTACTTGCGCTATTAAACATTGGCACATTCATTAATCCACAGAATATGTCACTATAAGCGACGTGCAGATGCTGAACAGATTTTCATTTGAAGTTACACCTAAGTGAGCTACAGTACAGGTCAGGAATAATGACATTTTATCTCTTCAAAGCAGTGTCCGAATTTTCAAATTAACGTGTTATCATCTCCATTCAGCTTCTGCGCGTCTTTTCCCATATCGGGGTTATCACAAAAATCATCAGTGATTTTATACCGCATTTAAGAGATGCTGCTTACACACATAAGCTCTTCACCGTTGAGAACAGAATGTTTATGAATGGGCAGGCTACTTCTCCTAGGCCCAATATACAGTACATTCATACTGTTTTTCTGTGTTATGCTCAATATAAAGTATATTCGCTTCGCCCTGCAGCCAAATTGCGAGAAATTGCGAGCAGCTTCTGTAGTCCTGCAGGATGGGAAGAGGCAAGCACCATGTCGTCAGCATAACTAAGGACATTTACTGCATTATCGTAAATATGACAGCTTACTCCAGCTGCATTCAACTTTATATGGATACAGTCAATGAAGATATTGAACAGAATGGGAGAGAGTAGGCCTCCTTGTCGTATTCCATTAACTCATGCAAAACGCTGAAGATATTTTCGTTACGTGACGTGCTTTAGTTTAGACGAAGCGGGTGAGTTTGTAGATTTAGATTAGGTCAAACTAAGAAAAGTAGTAATAGCTTAGCTTAGGAAAGGTACATAATAGAAAAAAAGTATTCATTAACCGTGGAATTCCAACGGGTCCCGGAGGATTGATTAATACTTTGAAGTTCGCATTCGCACAGCTTATTACAAAGATTGTGCATTGGCTAAATCACAACTTTGTCTACGCCGCATTAACAATTTTATTTTCTGGTGCACTACTGAGAAAAATTTTGATGCACGTAGGTGTTTCACAGAGAAGCATCAGGATGCACGTAGGTGTTTCATGGCAGAGTTTTGTGTCTCCTCGCGGCAGACTGCAGACAGAAATACATATTTCAGTCCGAAAAACATATTTCCGCAAAAAACAAAGTGAACAAAAGCTTTGTAGTTTTGTTACACGTGCGAAGCGAGACGCGGTTACATACTAACATGCAAATCGCTGTTGTTTTTCAAAGTTTCGTCTCTTCAAGTGCATCAGTTTTACCTGTTTAGATGCATCTTGGTGCATCATCGGCTTTGTCACAAAACTGAAACACATAACTAAGTGCATCTACGTGACGATGCGCATTATAGGACACTATATGCACCATCATGTTGCATATAGTTGCACTTGCGTGTTTCTGTTTTGGGACAAAATGCATATAATTTTGATGCATCTAAGTGCATCAAAATTTCTCTCAGTGTGGTTTCATACCTTTTTCCGTTTGTTTGCTTTTTTCAATTTACTTAGAGTTCGGACAAGATGACTTAGATGGCACCTGTTTACAAAATTTTGGGCTCCTCAAGGACTGCTCTTCTAATTTTCCTCATAGTCCGGCATACTTCACTACTTATAACCGCGGGGTTTGGGTAATTGGGGCGGAGCGACTCGTAGCCCCCTCCCGGCGCTCCCCGACCAGCGGAGGTTTCGGCTGCGGTCCCCTCGCGGGGCGTGGCATTCTCCCTCTTCACCTAGCGCGATCTTAGGGGCGGGATTTTGGGTCCGGTCATGTATTTATTTTTTTTTACCTTACTGGTTACGGGAGTACCCATACGCAGCCTCTGGAACTAACGGACAAATACCATTTGAGCAATTAAGCCTTCCATGAGACGGCTGTTAACATAGCATCACATCCAATCCCGCCAAGCCTCCTATTAATTTCTTGTGTGGAATGTGACCATCTCCCATGCGTGACATTGTTTTTTTTTAAGTATGCAAATTAAATTACCCTTGAACCATGTCAGGTATGTGGACTCTCATTAATCTTTCCATCGACCCGCAGCGCCATTCATGCATGACATCCCTTCTACTGTGGTATGCCAATTGAATAAACACCCTCTGGCATGGCACGTATATGCGGACTGTCATTAATCTCTCCACCGACCCGCAGCGACACTCATGCATGACATTCTTTATACTGTGGTATGCCAATTGAATAGAGCCACTTGAATAGACTCCCTAAGGCATGGCAGGTATGCGGACTCTCATTAATCTCTCCACCGACCCGCAGCGCCACTCATGCATGACATTCTTTATACTGTGGTATGCCTGTTAAATAGACTCCCTCAGGCATGGCAGGTAAGCGGACTCTCATTAATCTCCGCACGATCCACGCATGCATGACATTGCTTCCTTCGAAGCATGCAAATTAAATTACCCTTGAGGCACGGTAGGTACGCAGTATATTTGGGGATTGGGGCGCACCTTCTAGAGGGTTCAACCCCGGGCGGTTTACAGGGGCGCGTTTGATGAGGTTCGCTAGCGTGCACCTACCCACCGAGTTTCGTTTCGATTAATGCGTTGGTATACGATACATAAGAATTTTATTTTCGAATTTGTGACGTCATCATTCTAACGTGTAAGAAAATCTATTGATTTTGCGCCCACGATTTCACTGTACATTAGCACCAAACCCGATCGGCTTTTAGAGGCCCGGAGCTTTTCGCACGGGGCTGTTTTGGCGATTGAGCGGAGCAACCCGTCCCCTTCCTGGCGCTCCCCGCCCCGCCAGCGGGGTTTCTAGCGCGCTCCCGCGTGGGGGCGTGACGATTTTAGAGGCGGGATTTCGGATCCAGTTATTTATTTATGTATTATTTTTTGTAATATTTATTTACGAGATTTCAAGCTCCCTGTCACCCGGGAGATCCGTTTCCCTCAGCGGTCTCCACCAAACAGAGTTTCCTTTAGCATAGGATTTTGAGATGTAGTTTTCAGTACATGAGCGACTGACTAACCAATCTGCTTTTTTTTATTTAGTTTTATAATTTGTTTATTTTTTAGGCTTACTGAGCAGTGTGGGAGATATGTACTCACAGCTCAGATGGAGGTAATCTGTCTACCTCAACACTCTTTTGTCAGGAGAGTTTTCAACAAGAGATGATTTTAAGGTGCTGGTTACAGTACACCAGCGGATAACTAACCAAACTGTTTTTTTTATTTACCCATAATTTATTTTTTCTGTGGTTACTGAGCAGTATGGGTGATATATCAGCTAGCTGCGAGGATAGGTTCTCTCAAACATAGCCAACAGTTCTAAGTTTAGGAATTCTCATCGGCTTAGATCATCGTTGGTTTCAATGTTTACTATCTGCATATTACTTTTCTATATATAATTTATATTCGGAATAAATTTTGGCCACCTCAAACGTAATAGGTCATGGGACTAACGCTTGAAGCTTTCGGTAACGGTGTGAACCGATCATTCAAAACTGAATCTATCGATATGTTGATGTTTTTAGGCTTAGTTATTCTCCTATCAAGTAATCTTAATGGAAAGTGCTATACATGAGATCACTATTTACAATATGGTGGCCATCGTGAAGAACTGAACTCACATCCATCTCAATAACGGTAACTTGATGCTGATCGCGGTGATCGGATGTTGCCATGTGAATGTAGTTGTATCTGTAATATCCTGTGTTCCACCCACAGCATGCATGGGCTACCGTGACCTATTATACTCATACAGCTAAAACCATAGCCAACAAAACCAAAGCCATCTTGAATGAAGTTTTATATATTCATCTCTCGGTGAGATGAATTATTGCCACTAATCTATATAAGGTGACTGAGGCTACACTGTACGGATAACTCATCGAGCAGATATGGTGATAAAATTACTGCCGTAATAATAACAGCCCGACGAATTCACCTTCCAACCGAAAGATTATAATCTTACACCTAAAACCATATCTTGCAAAAGTAATGCCACCCTAAATAAGGCGTCATATATTCATTCCCAATCACGCCTAATACAGTTGTACACACATCCATGCTTCGAAAATTACTGTTTTCATATGCCTCAAGCGTAATCGCCTTGATGATAAGCTAAAAGCTCCATTCACCCAGATATCTTCTTCAAAGCTATCAGTATACTGTAGAGTAGACATGGCTCGATATTCCCATGTAGATATGAGAATATTTCGCAAATATCTACAGCTCTCTTTTTTTTTTCATGCTCACCTTTACGCTGATTCGCATGATCTGCACCTTCTTCATGGCCACTTTGATTTGATTCTGAAAGCAATCAACAATCATCGGCGGTGAAAATCGTTTGCACCATGATTCCTCCGCGAGTTGATCATGCATGATCAAGGAGTGATTCCTCACCGTCGGAGAAGTACAAATACAAATTTGAAAAGCGAGTCTATAATGTTTTCATATATTTAAGATAAAATGAATAAATTTTTATGACTGATTGTAATATTGGCTCTTAGGATTGTAGTTTCACTAGTTTTATGCTTGTGTATGTTCAAAACAGTCTAAATACTGCTAGTTCACTTATACATTGACAGTGAAATCTAGTGAAATTCCTGAGAAATCAACATTGGCAGAAGAAGCATGCGAATATTTATTTTAATCTTTCTCAGTTAACAAGATTTTATCTCGTGCACCTGCCAACTAGTGTTGCAAACGAGTGTTTTTTTTTTTTTACTGGTAGAGGTCAGTATACGATGAAGAGCGAAGTAGTCCGACTAGTAAAGCGGAAAAAATGTTATTTTTGAACTTCATCCAGAAAATTTATTGGAATTTCTGATTATCTACTGAATTTTCTATGGCTAAACTCTTACAATGAATTAAAATTTCGGATAGTCCACTCCAGAATCCAGTCTGTAGATTGTAGAATCCAAATCACAAACCCTATTATTATTACTATACTTCGATCAATCGCGAATATTCCGTTTGATATCCGCATTCGCGAAACATTCATTCACTCCACCTCTAGTATACTCATATCTCATTTAATTCGGCTTTGTTACTACAATACTGCTTCAAATTAACCATAGTTAATTTACCTATACAGTTGCATACATGTAGGTTATGGCATCGCAATTTAATCCATGAAGGGTTGTCATGATTAAATTCCCCCACTAGTATCTTCTCATTAATATATTGATACAAGTATAGAAATAGCATAGCATCACGATTCACTACAACGAAATAAGCACCCGCCTTACTATTTACAGCCAGCTCAATCGGGATGATCTAATCAACTTTATAATAAGGCATTCGAACATAGCGAAGGGATATCAGGATGCGGCTGCCTTATACAACAACATTTGTACCTGCTGTGACATGCGAGGCTTACCGTGCTACTGCGGTCTCTTCAACAATGCCATGTATGTAAATTTAATATATCAAACCTTTCATGCTTTTCCCGCCTGCTGCTTGACAATCCTAACCCCTTCAAATCAGTCAACATAGCTAATAAATTCTCCGCACGCTTTACGAGCTAAATATCCCAGCCTCTCCAGCAATGCCATATATGCACATTTAATATCTCAAACCTTCCATGCTCTTTCCCACCCGCTGTCTAATTGCGTTTATTCCACCGAGGCAGTTGACACAACTAAAAAATTTTCCGCACGCATGATGTTACTATATATTGTAGTTCTGGCGAGGTGGCGTTTTAATTGGAGTTCGTATTGAGTTCGTCACTGTACTTGGTTGTGAGAATGAACTTCAAGGCCGAGTATAGTTATCAGGCTACAGGTTGGATGGTGAAGGAATGCCGTCAAGATCTCCTTGTTTATTTACATCTTATTATACAAGACTTAGAAGATATGATCCAATATTAAGTAGCAACATGCTACTTGATAGATGCAGACATATAGAATACAAGGTGTACATCTAAATAGTGTTACAAGCAGAATGCTGTAGGCAATGTTGGTACTGCAATGTCAAGTACCGCATTAAGCTGACGCTTGATCTTGCAAGCGCCCTTAATGCTATAAATCCCGGCTTCATTAGAACACCGGTTGCTTCCGTCGGAATCGTGTCAGAAGTCTGTAGGTAAATTACTTTGAGTTTACAAGCATAACAAATATCTTCGAGACTCTGGCTACAGGCAGCTTTGCCGATGTAGGTTCTGACGGAACGTCATTTAGAAATACCATGTCACTCAGAGGCAGTGCTGGTAAAAGCACATTTTGTACGGTGTGATAAATGACCTATTAGGTTCAATATCTTGGAAGCTCTGAGCTGAAAGAAGCCTGCGGTGGCTACATCCGCCAGGCATGACTTCGTATGACACAAAGACTGCGTCTATACATTTGAATGTTACTGGCTAACATATTGGAAAGTTGTATGTGCGAATCGCGTATATAACACAGCATTGGAATGTTATATATGCGAATCGGGTATACAACACACCCTCCTCTTTTAGATTTTACACAGCCTTAGGTTTACATTGATACTTTACAACTTGTTTTCGCACTCGCGATCGAAGAACGTTTCGTAGGTACAGAGGTCGTAGGAACAATGTTATCAGTACACAAACTTGTGCTCAAAAAATAAGGAGGAACTTTCGATATGGCTGGCGTCGTTTTTTCTACTGAAACGTTAGTGGATACTGTACGAGGCAAAAGTTGCTTAAGGTGTCTTTTCAAAGTTTTATCAATGTCTTTAACGTATACCTCATAGGTATTGACGCCAAGTATTTTTGTTACAACTGCTTCGAGCCATTTATTGCCATCTCGCAAGTTCAGAGCAAGCACATCATCACCAACATCAAAGGTAGAAATATCAACCAATTTGGGTTGTTAACCGTTGTTTCCTAGCATACAAAGGATTCAGACGTTCCTTAACAGTAATGTACAATCGTCCATTAAGAGCTACGGACGGAGCTATACCAGTTGTACAATGCGGTGTGTTCCTGTAATAC
>LQNS02276930.1:5507819-5518031 GCA_001587735.2 Parhyale hawaiensis | reverse complement strand
GGTATGCACAGTTTGCACACGTTTAAGTGCTGGTACAAGCACTTTAAGCTCAAGTTTCTGGCAGAGATCTCTTCCAATGAGAGAACTGTGGTCATTACTAACCACAAGGAAAGAATGTACAGTACTTTTACCTTTAAAATCAATGTGTAAATTGACTTGGTCAAGAAAATTAATTAAGTTATTACCGTAATCATGTGCCTTTTTATTAGTCGGCACAACTTGTACATTATTTAGAGAATTCACTATCTCTTCAGTTACAATGCTGACACGACTACCAGTATCAATTTCTAGCTCAAAGTCTCGATTTTGCAATAGAACATTAACAAGCAAACGTGATCTGCCAATAGTGAGTGTGTCACTCACTACCGTATCCCTAAAAAATGATTACATCTTACGTATGAGTGCGGCAGCTGCGACTTCTTCTTTGGACATGGTAGTGACACGGGTTTGCTCTGAAGAATGTCTGGAGTTTCTAGTGGCGGCACTATCTCTTCTCCCAATTCTTGTTCAGGCAGAGTAGCGTACTTGTTCTGAAGTTTGATGCCCGCCTTTTTTGCCAGGCACGGTGATAAAGTCTTCAGTAGCGTGACGTACATACTTCTTGTTTGTAGTCATTTTGCTCTAGCAAGCTTTAGCTAGGTGTCCTGTCTTGAAGTAGGATCTGCATATTATATTTAAGGCAAAACATCCATTGACAAAATGTTTTCCTTTAGTAGAACATCGAATACAAACATAGTTACGAGGAACTTCCCGAGGAGATTTCTGGAGGCGAGACTTCGTAATATGACCAGCTGATGCTCGGTCTCTAATTTTCCGTGCCTTGCTTATCGCACAAACGGTCAAGTTTTCGTCACGGTCGCTGTACGATGCCTGGTGCTGCTTGGCGATGATAATACAAATGTCGAATGTATCTGCAGTTTTATCACAATAGAGAAGTGAAATCAAACTGGAGCTCCTGAGTCATGAGATAAACATATCTCGGCATAAACGATCTTTACAATCTTGTGGAAACGTTCATTTTCCAACTAACTCGCGAACGGCAGTCGCATAAGAGTCGACTGATTCTCGAGGCTTCTGTACACGTTGACGAAGCTTCTTGAAGCGTGCAAAAGTATTATCTTCAGTATCAAAACGAGGAGAATTCATCTTGACAATGTCGTAGAAATTGTACACTTCACCGTAAAGCACTTCCTAGTAGCACTGTTTATGTAGGTACGTATACTCACAACCGTTGCAGTAGTGTAGAATGTAGAATGCAACTTTGCAGCGTAGAACATGGAGATGTACTTCGGAGCTGAAAACGTATCTTCTTCGTAGACGTCGTGACAAATCTCAGGGACCTCGTCGCCAGTTGTTATATATTGTAGTTCTGGCGAAGTGGTGGCGTTTTAATTGAAGTTCGTGTTGAGTTCGTCACTGTACTTTGTTGTGAGAATGAACTTCAAGGCCGAGTATAGTTATCAGGCTACAGGTTGGATGGTGAAGGAATGCCGTCAAGATCGTCTTGTTTATTTACATCTTATTATACAAGACTTAGAAGATATGATCCAATATTAAGTAGCAACATGCTACTTGATAGATGCAGACTTATAGAATACAAGGTCTACATCTAAATAGCGTTACAAGCAGAATGCTGTAGGCAATGTTGGTACTGCAATGTCAAGTACCGAATGAAGCCGACGCTTGATCATGCAAGCGCCTTAAATACTGCAAATCCCGGCTTCATTAGAACACCGGTTGCTTCCGCCGGAAGTCTGTAGGTAAATTACTTTGAGTTTACAAGCATAACAAATATCTTCGAGGCTCTGGCTACAGGCAGCTTTACCGATGTAGGTTCCGGCGGAACGTCATTTAGAAATACTATGTCACTCAGAGGCATTGCTGGTAACAGCACATTTTGTACGGTGTCATAAACGACCTATTAAGTTCATTATTTTAGAAGCTTTAAGCTGAAAGAAGCCTGCGGTGGCTACATCCGCCAGGCATGACTTCGTATGACACAAAGACTGCGTCTATACAGTTGAATGTTACTGGCTAACACATTGGAATGTTGTATGTGCGAATCGCGTATACAACACTTGACCAGCTAGGTATCCCTGAGTAGGGAGACATGGGTTGTAGGTCACACTAGTGTGCCCCACAGCCCACGTCCCGGAGGGAGCTTAGCCCCGTACTCGTGAGCTGTATAGCTACTCTGTTCGGCGGTGGTTAGCCCTGTACCGTGGGCTGTATAGCTACTCTGTTTGTCAGTGGTTAGCCCATTTCCAGTGGGCTGTATAGCACACTTAGGTAGCCACCTTCCCGTAGGTACAGTTGGTACGCTCACAGTCATTAACGATGACGCGTAATTTATGTGCGGAGCGTTTCTGATCTGTGGAGACTTGCCTCATACGCACTCGTTCACAGTCATTACCGACGACGCACAATTTATGTGCGGAGCGTTTCTGATCTGAGGAGACGTGCCTCTTAGGTGAGAAACTCGTCTCTCCCACAGCCTCCCTCTCTATCAAGATTATGCGCGTTATTCAAGGATAATGAAATAGTTATTGATATTTTAGAAATTTATTGGCAAAAACATTTACTACAGTTTACAGCGAACGTACGTCTTCATAATACATAATTGTTTATTACAACGATTCTTAGAGACATATCCTAATATAAACCGATCATTTCCAGTTATCCTACTAGTAAAATGGCTCATTATAAAAGAAATATACCTATTTCTACACAGGTTGTAAGCTACATTAATGCAATAGCCTCCATAAAGAAGCGAACAAAAAGATTGAACGCGAACCTTATTGACTAGGGTTACATTTGGAATAAAGCTAGATACCTTGGAATATTTCTATCGTATACATTACGATCAACTGCGAACGAATCAAAGTACAGAATATGTTTTGTATTACTCGCATACATCAACAACCAGTGACCCATGATGTTGGAACCATTCACAACGTTTACTATATAAAAACTTTTCCCTGGTACCGTTGGTAACATTTTTTCCGGGATGCATGCGATACATTTCTTATTGGTTACAGGACATTTACGCATTATTTTATCAATTTGGAAATTGTTCATCTTATTGTAAGTAGTTTAAGAAAACACGACGACTGCTGTTTACTTCGCATGATGCTTGAAATAATCAGATAATGACAGCTACAGAGTTATGCTGTAAAGGGTTCTGAGTAACGACTGAAATTCGTGCGTTACCTTTCCGTTCACGTTCCAACTTGTCACTGTTCTCCTTCGCGATGGTACTAAATATAAATATCGTTCTGCTCGCTTTAAAGTTTTCATGCGTGATGGATGAAGCGTCATTTTCCCCCAAGTTTGTAAGAGACATGTACAGCGCCTGACTCACTTCATTAGGGAGAGCGAAACATCGTTTATGTCCAAATGTTGAAAGTAATTAGCATTACGTGCATACGCACCCTTAAACACATCTTGATTTAATAAGCATATTACGAGCCGTAGCGGTAAAGCTAAATTAAACGGATTCTAAATTGTGAAGTTGCATGTTCCACTTGTCCAGCCTACTGTTTTTATTTGAGGACGAGTGAGATGGTATTCCAAAAAAACTGTTTTCATTCTAAACGGTTAGTCGCCACTGTATCAGCATGCTTCCATCCTCAGCTCTAACACATTGTATCGCTCGCAGCTAGGTTCTATGCCCAGCTAGGCAGCGAGCTCTTTGCAGATCTTGGTGTGCTAACTCGGCAGTTGTGTGTGCATGCACGGCGCCGTGGCGGAACTGCCTTCCTCAGAGATGAGGGGGATGGGGCACTCTGGTAATTTGTTCCTTCCGTCAAATTGGCGCCAAAGTTCTTGGTGACCCGAGGTCGACTGCAACTACACTTACTCATCTGGGGCCAGTGGGCCTATACCGGCAGCACAAACCAGTGAATGTGGGTTTCCCAGTCGAGGATGCGGTCTGAGTTGACTTTACTTTACTTTAGTAATCCGCTGGTGTACTATAACCAGCACCTTAAAATCATCTGATGCAGAAAACTCCGCTGGGAGAAGAGTGTTGAGGTGGACAGATTACCTCCATCTGAGTTGTCCGTACATATCTCCCACACTGCTCAGTAACCCTAGAGAAAATAACCAAATTATATAGATAAATGATTAAATAAATAAATAAAAGCAGATTGGTCAGTCAGTCGCTCATGTACTGAAAACTACATCTCAAAATCCTATGCTAAAGGAAACTCTGTTTGGTGGAGACCGCTGAGGGAAACGGATCTCCCCGGGTGAGCGGGGAGCTTGAAATCTCGCAAATAAATAATGAAAAAGAAAAAAATAATACATAAATAAAAAAACTGGATCCGAAATCCCGCCTTTAAAATCGTCACGTCCCCACGCGGGAGCGCGCCAGCAACCCCGCCGGGAAGCACTATCGTCTCTCACGACGATTTTGCGTTCACGTAAGCTTTCCTGCGTGCGCCACCACTAAAATAAACACTACCTAGGCAAACCTAACATAGCCTAACTTACCCTTACCTAACCTCACCTAACCTCATTTCCTAACCTTCTAACCTAACCTTACCTAACCCAACCTAACCTAACCAAACCTAACCCAATCTAACCTTTCTAACCTTATCTAACCTTACCTAACGTAACCTAACGTTACCTAACGTTACCTAACCTAACCTAACCCAACTTAATCAGAGATACAGCGAGCAGCGCGGCGCATCAACTTGAACGCTGCTCACGCGCACTCGATCTGCGTACACAAACACGTACACATCTCCGTCGTGAGAGACGATAGCGCCGCCGGGAAGGGAACGGGCTGCTCCGCTCAACCGCCAAACTGCGCGGTGCGAAAAGCTCCTGGCCTTTAAAAGCCGATCGGGTTTGGTGCTAATGTACAGTGAAATCGTGGGCGCACGCCAGCGAAATTAATCAAACGCGCCCCTGTCCCGCCCGGGGTTGAACCCTCTAGAAGGTGCGCCCCAATCCCCAAATGTACTGCGTACCTACCGTGCCTCAAGGGTAATTTAATTTGCATGCTTCGAAGGAAGCAATGTCATGCGTGGGTGGGTGGTGCGGAGATTAATGAGAGTCCGCATACCTGCCATGCCTGAGGCGGTCTACTGTATTTAACTGGCATACCACAGTAGAAAGAACGTCATGCATGAGTGGCGCTGCGGGTCGCTGGGGAGATTAATGAGAGTCCCCGTACCTGACATGCCTCAAGGGTGATTTAATTTGCATATTCGAAGGAAACTATGTCGTGCATGGGAGATAGTCGCATTCTGCACAAGAAATTAATTCAAGGCTTGGAGGGATTGGTTGTGATGCTATGTTAACAGCCGTCTCATGGAAGGCTCAACTGCTCAGGCGGTATTTGTCCGTTAGTGCCCGAGGCTACGCATGGGTACTCCCCTGAACCGTAAGGTAAAAAAATAAATATATAACCGCACCCGAAATCCGCCCCTAAGATCGGGCTAGGTGGGGAGGGGGGACGCCATACCCCGCGAGGGGACCGCAGCCGAAACCCCCGCTGGCGGGGTAGCGCCGGGAGGGGGCTACGTGGTCGCTCCGCCCCAATTACCAAAGCCCCGAGGCTATAAGTACTTACGCCCAACTCCCAAAGCTAGTAATGCTGGAAAACCCGCTCCATGTGGACGTTGCAATCGGTTGAACTCTATCGACAGAGTTCCTGGGTTAACGCGACTCTTTGACGAAGATTTTTCACAAATGCAAAACATAGGGTAGGTGAATGACAAACTCCCGATGAAAAAGCTTAATGCCCGCATTGGAGCTAAATCCAGTTGCTAAGGGGTCAAGTGATTAACGTCAGTGAAATTTAGCTAATCAAAGCTCGGTGAAAGTTGTGGCAAAAGCGCCTAAGACTCGCAGAAATACACTAATAATCCGGAAGGGAATCTCAATATCTACTTAAGAAGAGAGGGCAATGGGTATAGAATTCTCAATTACAACATTCTTATGACTATGAAGAACTGACTTACTATGCTTGTTCTGATTTCGTTCGATCGTAGATTATCATCATGCCAATACAACTCATTAACGAAATCGATTTTCCTATGAATACCGAGAACACAATCGGTATAATTGTATGCAGGTTTGTGTAACTCCCTCCAAGGCTCAAACTTGACGGTGACACTGTTAGTGAGCTCTATGCTGTGACTCATTACGCTGAAGTTGGCATAAGCTTAACACCCACAGACACGAGTGAACGGTAAGAATGGCGGAAGTTTCCTGCGGAGATATGCGAAGTGATGACCAAAACCACCGTTCCTGAACTGACTCCTCTTCTTAAGACAAAGCTAAAAGTTGCGACCCTTTTCGATCCTCCGCCTAAAGGCTACCTTAGACTGAGACTGCTTTGACTCGGGAGTCACAAGGGTCCCTGTAGCGGGGGTCCTCCCACAAGGTAGACTCGCGAGTCTTGTGACTCGAGAGCTTTCACACTGAGAGTGCTGCTCGGATCTTGGATTTGCCCGCGCTACGGTGTTCCTACCGCGGCGCTCACCGCTCAGTGGGCAGTGTTTGAGGATGGACATCGAACATGAGCGTGCCCTTTGGGGCATCGTATTTGCGTTTTCATACAAGCACTTGGGGTTGCAACGAAAGAAACGAGCAAAACGTCGCGTGCGGATGCACGACTGGCTGTCCAAGCGTCGAAACAAATGCAGTTACGGTTGCTTTTCCATCGAACTGGCAGAAAACATCAATTAATAAAACATGCACGAGATTTTCTATGCCTCCGTTTCAATAGTTGCGCCAGCGAGTTCGTTCCGCCATTGAAAGAGAACTGACAGTACTGCGCGAAACAATTCCGGCAGGTGCAAGGTTGGATGCAACTCTGCCATTATTTATATCAGGATTTTCTTATACTCGACTTCAATACGAAGTAAGAATTTTTTAGGTAAGCTTGAGAAAAAGAGGGTTTCCATCGCGCAATTTATGAGACGGGAGCTGACAACACATTGTGAACATGGCATGTCTGTCGAAAGAATGTATCAGGTTTCGTTATTGCTGTAGTAAGCACTGGGGAGAAGAAATGAAACCCATACACATAAAACAAATTGTTATGGGTATTTATGAGTGATTTCTATTTCCCATTTGAATGATGTACTGAAACATTTTGTTTTATATGTACGTCAACAATAGAAAATAAAAATAAAAGTTTTTTTTACAGTCTCTGATTAATAAGAGAAAAGAAACCAGTGCAACGTTGAGTTGCTCTATCACAGAAAATCTCATTCATCTTTAGTGCTCTATCTCTGCATTCATTGCTTGTGAAGTTCAATAATAGGCTTGGATACTGCCTGTAATCGTCAATGAGCCCTCTCTTTTCCAATCCAATATTATAAACCTCCCTCGACGACCGCCAGTTGCCAACTGAGACCTCGGAGTAAATATAGCCATATTTATTCCAAGACTGAGACTCAGACTCACGAGTCATTTTTTGAACATGACGAAAAACCGTTCAACTCGCTATACGTAACTCGAGTGTCAGAGATGGGCGCGTGTCTTGGTGTTCGCGGGCGGAGCTTACCGCCGTGACTCGAGACTCTGAGTCACATGACTCTCAGTCTGAGGTAGCCTTTATCCTAGGTTAGATTAGGTACGGCTAGGCTGAGTTATGTTAAGTTAGAGAATACAGAACTTAGAACATAACCTATGTAATACATCAGAAAGTAAACGTTGTACACGTCTATAGTTATGCACACATCTTTTTAACATCACTCTCCATTGAACTAATAGAACCTGGCCTAGTCTAACAGAGCTTAAAACAAACCTGTCCATTTAATGTATGAGTGATTAAATTCACTTATTGTGTAGGCATTACGCGCAATACTTGGTGACATTTACTCCCTGTAACATGTAGATAAAATACACAGAGACTCAAAATAAACTGCTAACACACGAGCAATTTTCACATGCTGCTTACATCTTAACATCACGTGCATCACACACCTTAATTGATGCCTATTCATTATGAAAATAAATTTCACGGTACGTAAAATATGAATTTACATAGTTTTTTCGAGGTATGCATCTGAGAGCAACACAATCACCTTTCGCCCCTCCCACTGTGGCACGTGACCCGCTACGCCATTGGCTGCCTTGAGACTGTACTTGCTGGAAGGTTCAGGAAAAAATTCGCGCCCGGGACTCATCCAAAGGATGAGTGTTTCATCGGTAACAATCAGCGCAGTTGGCAACCAGCGGACCTTCAGTTTGGCCCAGGATACTTAATAAATTTCATCATGAATTCCATCACCGTGAATTTGGCTTCGTTATGGGCTTGAGATCGATATTCCATCCATATATTGTGGACTTCAACGAAAGGCAGCCAGTTGTAGTGTAACTTTAACAAGGGTGGTTTGCACTGCGTAATTTGCATCAAATATTCTCTAACGTCGTGGTGATGGTCCCTCTCTGGGAACGGAACGAATACAGTCTTCAGCTTCGGTGTGAGATTATATCAAATCAGCGGCGTCATTCTTCAGTATGCGCATCGGTGAATGAATTTACACTAATAGCATCATTCTTCATCACGCTCAGCGGGTAGGCGGTGGGGGGTTGGTTGCGGCATGATTAGTTTCATCGTTTAAGTGATTTTTCGGCTGCGGCCTGGGCCTGTAGCATTTGCAGCTGTATCATCCGTTTAGGAGATCATTGAAAAGATTCCACGACAGTTATGCACCAATCGAGGAAAATAGGCATCGGTTAGTAAGCATTGACTAAATGCGATGGGGAATGATCGGGCTTAAAAAATTGTAGAAAGTGTGGAATACTCCAGCAGAAATTCAAATGAATCTTTAGTTCAACGTGAATAAAAATTGAAAAGAAGGTAATATTGCCTCTAAAAGCGGGTAGCGAGTAAGTATTGGGGTAGACTAAGATGCGCTTAGCCGGTACGCAAACTTTAAATTAGACCGGGTAAGGCGACGCTAAAATGTTTAAAATGTTCATTGTGTACCAATGTTTATGATCTGCTTGGTTTCCGGGGAGATGCTGGCCACAAATTTCCGTGGATAAGCAGTCTTCCTTGTGAATTATTGTCAAAATAAATGTTTGCAATGCCCGGTGTAATTGTCATCACCTGTACAATGCCATATTATCATTTATAATTTCAGTCAAGCCGTGTGAATTGAATTTCATTACCGGAGCTTAGTTTGCGTGACTTCCTCGTCGATTATCTTCAAATTAATGTTTGCCATCGTTTAATAAATGCACGGTAAAATACGTCTCCAACTAGGCACCAGTACGGTATGTCTTGTCTAACTTCGATCAAGACGTGCGTGAGATGTGCTTTTTAACCAGAACCTCTCAAAGCCACCATGGTGTAAAATTATGAATTTTACATCAAGATCGGTTCAGGCACTGTTTTCTTTTATTTTCTCTCTGTACAAAATATTAATAATGGCGATGACCAATCTCATTGAACAGATTTTACTTATTGATAATATTATTTCACTAGAGTGTCTTGAGTTTGGGACATAGATAATAATAATAAAGTTGCAATTTAATATGACGTTCCTCTCCATCATCCGCTGTCGTTTTGTGTCATACGAATTTATTTAAGAGTTTTAGAGATTCTCGCTGAGACACATTAACGTCTCAACTGATGCATTCCCTGCATTTTGTTATGAACTGTGTTGTTTATTACAATAAATTGTTGACTGCATCTCGTGTGTTTCATTAACTTTCCATCGATTCAGAATCTCGCATCGACTTAGGTTAAGATATTTGATTCACCGTGATTTATATTGATTTAATTCATTCGTCAGTATACAGAGTTGTAATTGCATTATTTATTGTTTTCCTAAATGCATTGTTTATTGCTAAGGCTTTCGACAAGGTTTACCACGGAATCCTATTGTTGAAACTTTCTCGCATTGGTATCCGAGGAAAATGACTTCGGTGGCTTGAAGCATTCCTGTCAAATAGAACGCAAAGTGTAATTGTCAACAACAAAGTGTCATCCAGGCAGCCGGTACTCAGTGGAGTACCACAAGGCACCGTGCTTGGACCTGTTCTCTTCCCCATCATGATCAATGACATGGGGTCCGGATGTAACTATGCGGTACCCTCGTCATTTACTGACGATACACGAATACTAGCTGCTGTGCAATCTGTGGAAGACGTGCTATATGTGCAACGAGATTTGGAAAGTATCTGCCAATGGTCGGTAAGAAATAATATGACCTTTAATGAAGCAAAATTTGAACTGCT
>LQNS02276930.1:5494157-5507280 GCA_001587735.2 Parhyale hawaiensis | reverse complement strand
GGATTGTCGCCAGACACTCGGAAAGGACTGGAAGGACCTGTGATATCCGTATCCCAAGCAGAGATGGTGGAAAAGCTGTGGCCACGAAATATTCTAATAGCTTCGCTGTACGGGGAGCAAGATTGTTTAATAAAATGAATCGGCATATTCGAAACGCCACTGATATGAAAACTGTAGAGTTAAAAAATTGCTGGATTCACATTTAAGAAGAATACCAGATAGACCAGTGGTCAGCGGTTACGTGCACTGTGGAGATATTTTATATATATATATATTCACTTTCCAATCAATTACTCATATATATGTATAGAAATTTACATATATATCATACAATTACATCATATTTTATCACGCCGTAACATTTCCAGATTTTAGCACTCTGAATTTCGTTTCATTAAAAGTCGTATTATTTTTTCCTGAATATTGGCAGATACCTTCCCAATCTCGCTGCATAGACAGCACGTCTTCCACACATTGTACAGCAGCTAGTAAATATTCGTCTATCGTTAGCAAATGACGAAGGGACTGCACAGTTACATTCATTCCCCATCTCACTGAAGATAAAAGAAAAAGTACAGACCCAAGCGCAGTGCCTTGGGGTATTGCACTGAGCAGGTCGGCCGTCATGAAGACGCTTCATTGTTGGCGATTAAATTTTGAGTCCAATTTAGCAGGAATGCTTCAAACCACCGGAGAAATTTTCCACGGATACCCGTACGGGAATGTTTTAACATATTACGTCGATTTTCTTTCATTGACACTATGTCTCTACGATGGAATCATAATGTCCCAGTAGTTGTGAAGTAATAGAACGTTTATGTTGAAAACGATGCTGTGTTACTGTGCAAACTTTCCTGGCACCCCTGGGAAACTTCTTTCATGTTCTCTCACCCCCTACAAAATTAAGTACCCATATTATGACGAAACATGAAATTTTACCAACAAACTTTAGTTAATTTGTGAATGACTGAGGAACAGAACAGTATTTCGCAGCCCTGAAATTGTCCTCTCGCGCCCCTAGGAATACCATGCAGCCAGAGGTGGGCGCGCGAACCCATTTTTTTGGGTTCCGAATCCGAATCTTCGCTGGTTTGGGGTTCCGAACCTCCGAATAACGAACCCGATTTTCAAAATTTCGTTGCGAACATTTATTCCTCCGAATCTTTACAAGACAGCGAAGCGAACCTTAATTCTGATACCTTCCGAACATTTCCAAACCTAAATTTTACTCATTACGAGTCTAAATTTAAAGCTTTCCGATTAAAAAAGTTTATTTTTCAAGATATCTACATTATTCAGAGCAACAATTGAAGAATGTCTGACTATTGTAGCCAACGGTTGCTGCGTGTCACCAAGGCCGTGTTTACACGTACCTCAACGTAACGTGTTCAATCACGAAAATGAACTCGAGCTGTGCGTCAATTTTTTTTTTTTTCGCTGTCCAGACGTAGAAGCGACCTTCATTCAAATGAATGACGCCACACGTTTACTTATGATATCGTTTCTTTACATATTTGCTTAGCCTATACTGTATATCGTGTCGGTTTGAAGTTACATTCGTGTTCCATGATCTTATAGTCTGAATTTTATAGGAGCAGCCTGTCTAAAAAAAATTGTAGCCTGATAAAGCGATATATGTGAAATCTGCACGCAACAATCCGCTTCGTTGTCAAATCAGAGATGGCGTCAGTGTTCTTACAACATTTTCAGCTTATTTAGTTTTCTTGAGTTAAACGAAAATAATGATTCTGATCGTTAAAGTGGGGGTAAAAATGCATTTTTATTGGCCTATTCATCATTTGAAACCGCTTTAGAGGATACATCAAACATTTATAGGTTCTGTTTACCGAATTTGATAAACGCTGCATGTTTAGGAAAAGGACATATGCCTCATCCTTAAGTCTCTCGCGTTTCCTGCGGCTGCTTCTATCATATCAACGCGCCGCATCCCTCATCGTAACGCGTTCAGTCAAACTGATGGACGAGGCTCGTTGATTTGGCAGAATAAGTAGCGGGTGACAGTAGTATGGAGTAGGTACGTCTTTTCGAACGAGCAGCGTCATTCAAGTTCAGTGAACAGAACTTATAAATACAAAAAAATTCCTCCATAGCGTTATCAGATCATGAACAAGTTCACAAAAAATGAATTTTACGGTCACTTTAACGATCAGAATCACTGTATTCCCTTTAAACACAAGAAAAATAGATGACCAGAAATTGTTATAACAACACTGAAGCCATCTTTGATATGACAACGAAGCGAATTGTTGCGCGCTGATTTCCCTTTCATCGGTTTATCAGGCTATAGAGATTTTGCAAATAGGCTGTTCTTCTCAAAATAAATCTTTAGGATCTTGGGATATATACACGAATGTGACTTCAAATCAAGGTAGAATATACGCGAAATGTAAAGAAACAAGATCGTAAGTGAACGCGCGGCGTCATTCATTTGAATGAAGGTCCCTTCTACGAGTGGACAGCAACGGGGGAAATATGATGCACAGCTCGTATTAATTTTCGTGATTGAACGCGTTACGATGAGGGACGTGTGAACTCGCCCTAACCAGCATTCGGACTGGTTGGCAGCCAGCTGTGGTTACAACATGACGAGTCTGTTTGTTATGTTGCAACGAGGTAACGAGGTAAACACCACGAGTTTATTTTCAAGTTCAAAGAAGGGTAGCCCAGGCAGTAGCTACTACTAGTCATTGTTTCACATTACTACACTCAGTCACACAGGCTTGTATATCGAATACATTTCAAGCAGTGGTCATTTGAGACACACACACTCACTAAGGCCGTGTTCACACATCTCTCATCGTAACGCGTTCAATCACAAAAATGAACATGAGCTGTTCGTCAACTTTTTCTGTCGCTGTCCACGCTTAGAAGCAGCTTTCATTCAAATTGGCTGATGCCACGCGTTCTGTTTTGATTTCGTTCCTTTAAATTTTTGCTTATGTTTTGCGTCGGTCTGAAGTCTCTTTCGTATCCCATGATCTTTTAGCCTGAATTTGATACGAACTGCCTATTTTCCAAAGATCTATATCCTGATATGCCGATAAAAGTGACACCAGCACGCAGCAATGGTTTTCGTAGTCAAATCAAAGATGGCTTAAGTGTTCTTGCAACATTTACAGATCAAGTAGCTTTCATGTGTTAAACGGGAATACAGTGATTCTGATCGTTAAGGTGACGATTAAGAAATATATATTTTTATTGACTTGTTCGGGATCTGACACAGCTATAGAGGATAAATTAAGCAGTTATAGGTTCTGTTTACTGATCTTGAGTTATGCAAATCGTTGAAAAAGGGACATTTTTCATCTTTCAGTCCCCGCGTTTACTGAAACTGTTTCTATCAAATCAATGCGCCGCGTTCATCAGTCTCACTGAACGCGTTACGATGAGGAACGTGTGAACACGGCCTTACACGCCCATACTGGAATAAAAGTAGAGAGAAGTGATGAAGTAAAACACAATGCTAATGGTCATAAGCGTCTCTATTTGCAATAGAAATATAGGCGTCACCATATTTGTAGGCCGGGGAAAGGTTGAAGACCAATGTTTGGTCGTCTTTGTTTTTTTTTTTTTATTTTTCTCGGGATTCTCAGGCTCGGATTCACGAAAACAAGACGTCCCGAACCCGGAAGTCTGAATCTTTTTTGACACCAGTCCGAATCCGAGCCTACGAACACAAATCCGGGATTAGGCCGGTCCGAACAAATTCGCGAATAAAGGTTCGCGAACACTTGTTCGGACCGCCCACCTCTGCATGCACCCCACCTTGGGAATCCCTGCTTTAGATGGTGCACGAGGTGTTTACGGAATACCCTTTCGTGGCTAGTTAATGAGACAGGTCTATAGTTAGCTGGATTCGTGCTATTTCCAGTTTGGGAATAGGGGTGAAGATGGCGAGTTTAAATCCGTTACCAGCGCTGTGAGAGACAGACACTTGAACTCGGTACCGCCGTACTGGATGATAAGTCGCTGTCACTCGCTACTAATTATAATAGCCTGTTAGCCCCATTAGGTTATGTTAACTGTTTAAATAAGTTGGTGCGCACTATTACAAATAGGCTGTTCAGCAGGCTTTCAACCTTAGATTCCAAGCTAGATTTACCTGCTCAGAACACAGGATTCACAGTCGCGTGTGAACCCGAGCACTGATCAAAAATAATGCTGAAAGGCATAAACTGGATCTATCTTGGCTAGGTCCTGGAGAGATCCCTTTCGTAAAGAAAAACTACGCAAGACTTAAAATTGGCAAGAAAGAAATCAAAAGAAACTGAAACCATATATTACCCTGTACTCGTATTCCCGGAAATAATGATAATTAAAGTATTAACCTGAGGGGAGTACATACATTTCCTATAATTCTGTTGAGCTCAGTTTCAAGTCCGAATTATAGGCGGTCAACTGCGTCGTAATAGATCTCCTTGCAGCGGCAGTTGAGCATGTTTATATTAGCATTTATCACAATAAATTGTGATAAGGCTATCCGTGTATACTTTCAACCTATTAATCCAGTTTGGTTCGTTTCATAATCGGAAATCTTCCTATGGGGAAGTGAGGAAATGAAAACACTATTAATGGTTTTATAAACTTAAATATTAGTAAAACTCAGCAGTGTAAATGAACATACAATTTGGAATGCTGACTATCACAATCGGTGTCGGGATCACTCGACATTCTAGGTTAAATACAAACTAGTTACTCTTGAGGTCTATTTCAAACACACCCAAGGTAGTCCGTAACTTGCTTCGAGTTCGGTCCAGACAATTATCCATCATTACTCCTCGTGAAGCGAGGGGCCCATAGTACGTGCGCAATTTATTCTAGGCGAGCATAGGTGTTATTTTAACTCGGCTTCTACCGCTCGCATGGACTCGTTTAAAGTTGTCTATAATGTGCAGGCTAGCGATGCATTGCTGATCTTTGCGGTGCAGGTGTGGGGGCCGGAGAGACCTACTTAGTGGGCTGAGAACGTTCTGTGTCTACACTTTACTCACGTACATGCGTGTATTCTGTCGGCAGCTTGAATTTTACGAATACTACTTGTATAAACTCATAACATATAGGAATAGCGTGAAAGGAAGTCCAGTAGTAGTTTAGACACGAAGTATTTATTAGTATGCAGGAAAGAACACAGCATAGGAGAATTAAATTTTGCGTGAAACGAAATAAACTTAATGCATTGGGTATCACAGTGGATACCGACATAATCAATACATTTTCCTAACCTAGTGGTCATGTCTTTAGTTTGAACTCCTTGTTATTTTGTATTAACAAATTTGAACTGGATTATTAACTGAATTATTGGTGTCATTATTTATTTGCACGCCGAAAATCAGGGATGCGTCCACCACCCTTAAAATTCGTCGACTGAAATTCCAGTTGAAAAATCAATTTCTCTCATCCCACATGTAAAATTCATTCCACACGCTAACAATCACTTAAAAAATTCACAAACGAAATAAACCTATATTCCATAATGGAAGTACATACTGAATTAACTTCGGAGCTGAAATGCTCATAGACTTAAGACTGCTCAATCGCTATTTTTCACTTTTGTTCAATTAACGATACGACGAATATATTTTTCAAACTGTAATTCTTATGTTAAGATGAAAAACAAAAAAAAAAGGTTAGACTTGATAGCAAATTAATTTGAAGAATATTGTTGTCAAGCAATAACTCTGCCTATTATCGCCTTAAATTGATCTCAAATCTTAAGAAGTCTATCTATCTATAATTCCTGACTTTTCATGCTATTCGAGTACACAAGAATTGATTGCAATTTTGCAATTTCAGCAAATTCAAATTAAACTGCAAATGCTAGCTCGTACGATCGCATTCCAGACGAATCAATTGAAGTTGAAAATCATTGAATGATTTCGCTCAGTTTATAAAAGAGCTGACTCCACGTCTGCTCTTACAATCTTTTTCTCCAGCCGTTTACCCCAGACTGCTGATGAAGTTACATTCTCAGACGCAAGAATATTCTGAGCGAGAATTCTCCGACATTTTTTCTCCGGAAGCTCCGAGAAAAAAAGATATAGTCATCGAATCATCTTGGACTTCGAGAGAATTCCTTCCAATTCTCTTAACTCGTACTTCCTTTTCGAATCTATTATTCTTGACAATCTGATTGCCAGGCGTCAAGCTAATAAATTCGCTGTTTGTTTCAGGATAACGAATGCTGGACCAGAACCGGACCGGAACGAACCAATTCCCCTGCTCAGGTTAATTGGAGGAAGAAAAGCAAAGCCACTCGCGTGTTCATTGAAAAACAATACAAACTTCTATTCATTCCTCCCTCTTCCCCATCCAAGAAAAACAATTTCTGTGTGAAACCATCATTATCTTATTGAAATAAAGAATGTTTCTGTAGGATGTTCTTAATATCATTCATTAACTTTTCCTAGTTCTGAATATTTTATTGTCTTTCCTGTTCATAACTATCCCTCACCTATTTCATCATAACCGATTGAAAAAATCTTCTATCATCCCGAACTTGAGTTTTCTTGTAATCTTGATACAAATGCGTTGCGTATTATTCTTATTAGTCTTTATTTTTTAACTCTAGTACTAGTTGATTACTCTAGCGCTGTTGAAGGTACTCTGAAAGTTTTTAAAGTAGCTTTTAAACCGACCGCTGATAACCTGTACATTTCCGGGGTCCAGGGTCCAAGATGATAGATTACGCAAATAGCCGAATGAGAGTTAGTACCGCATTTCAACCTGCGAGTATCTCTTCGGTATTTTGCCATAGTAATTTTCGCGGTTACACGAGGATTTACCTTATTCGTTTGAAGTGTACCTTGTTCGCTTGATGTGATATCACGAACAGAGAAAAAATGTTGCAATTTATCTCAGATTTGACCAATTAACTTGATGAAAATGAAGGTAACACACTTAAATTAGATACGGAAAAAGTGGCTGTCGAAAGAAGAAATTCGGAACTTAGTCACGACGTTTCAGTTCTTGAAACAGAGAACAAACAACTAGAGAAAAATTTACTACAAGCGAAAAAGGAACCACACTGTTCTTGCCAAAGTAACCATCATAAAGCCTCGGTAATTTGCAAACTGAAGCTTTATGATGTATACGCAAAACATCTTGAAACACATAACGAACTGTTATGTAAAAGAGCGTCGGAAATGGAAGGAAAACTCACTCTCATCGAGAAATTCAAAAAAGTCGAGAAAAGATTGATATCAAAATCATCCTCTCTGAATTTACGCCGCGGAGGAAGAGCTCATTGAATATTCATTCGTTGCATTTCAATCAAAACCAACATGCTCAATTTCTGAAACTTTGCTCAACTTGTTCAATTTCAAATTCTCGTTGAATTGCTTAAAATTCAAAATCATAATCTAAACCATCAAAATTTCAAATCCAAAAGTGAACTCCAAAGGTTCAAGCAATTCAATCAACCCAAACAAAAAAAATGATTTTCACTTCCAACATAAGAGCCTCTTACTCCAACAATTCAGTGACGATGTTTGATTATCACAACGCAGAACCTTAAAAATTACAATGAAAGCGATTTGGAAATTTCCACCCAGAAAAACAGGTGGAAAATGCTATAAAATAGAAGAATTAATTGTAGTCTGAAACATACAAAGTGAACAAACGAACAGAACGTACGGGTAGTTCGTAAAATACAGACACGAATTATGTGAACTAAAGTGTTAGAATGTAGAAACTTCCTAATGTGATCACATATTGATTAAGCTGTTTTACGAAACGTTAATGAACAGTAAAATCAAGTAAAATCAATATGTGCAACCACATGGTTGAATTCTGCATTGCTAATTTTAGGCATACACGACGTACGACATGTATTCGTACATAACGAGGATGTGATGTAGAATAACTGCGTTATGTCCATTTTCTAGCTATACGCTAAGCCTATTTTTTGAACGTGTGACTGCATAGGATTTGTAACATAAATCATGGCCGATTTGTACGAACTTTTAGGCCATTCAATTTCAATGTTCAAAATAACTTTTGCGAAAGATAATTTGACTACATAGTACATTAATTACACAACGTCCTGTACATTAATTACACAACGCTCTGTACATTAATGACACAACGCCCTGTACATTAATTACACAACGCCCTGTACATTAATTACACAACGCCCTGTACATTAATGACACAACGCCCTGTACATTAATTACACAACGCTCTGTACATTATTGACACAACGCCTAGTACATTAATTACACAACGCCCTGTGCATTAATTACGTGACGCCCTGTACATTAATTACAAAACACCCTGTACATCAATTACACAACGCTGTTGAAGAACAACATCTCCGCCCTGTATACTACGTGAAGCCTCTACGTACTGTAAACTCTACGTCTACTGTGGACTCTACTCTTTACGGTGGAGCCTACGTTATACTGTGGAGCACCGCGAGGCCAAGCATTCGTGGCCCAGACGACGCTGGGAGAAATTGTGTGACGCCCTCAAGGATGGGCCCCTTCACCCGACGTATCACGTGTCTTGACTTCTGCTTAGCTAACACTAACCTCCGTGCTGGTACAAAAGAAAACTATAAAGTAGTTACATTAGTACTACAGTGGCACACTTTCCATTGCCTTTCTAAAGTTCATATCCTGTCTGGGTCAACCCAACGGCATTCGCCCAGAGTTTCACTTCACAATCCCTTTGCTATAAAAGCCACAGCGCGACTCTCGCGCGCGTTCATTCTTAGTTAACTCACGGGCAATCTCTGCCCTGTCTCTGTCAATTCCCCAGTGCCACTCCAGCCACTTATACCACGTGTATTACTTGTATTACCAACTCCCGGTCAATTATACTTGCGTTCCAGGTCTCGATCTAACTACCGACGAGATCCCTCGAACTCACTTACCGTATACAGCCTTGTTTATACGACCCGCACGGAACCCTTGCTTTACCCCTGTGTTTAACCTAACAAAGAGAAAAACCACGTTTGACTTTGAAATCCTTGAAACCCTTAGGGTAAAAGCATTGCCTTACCACTCACCTTCTCATTGAGGATTTCGCCAACAATAAGTGGCGACGAGGATGGGATATAAGAAAACTTAACTACATAAAAAAACGGGTAATAACAAATAACGATTAGTGGCACTGGAGGAAACGAAAGAGAGTGAACCAGAAACCAGTTGGCGTGACACAACCAGCATCTCGACTAAGCGACATGACGACAGGAGTGGAGGCACCAGCTCAACAACAGAATGAGTATATATTAATGCTCTTACCTTATAAGCCTGTCTTATATGCTGTGGTGTCTTCCTTCAAAGACTATAAGTGTCGCTTTAACGAACTTTTTAGCACGTACTGTACGGGAAGGTTCTTACTCTGCTATAATTAAAAGAAGTGTGAATATATTTGCGCCGGAGTGAAGTGTGTACTCAAGAGTGTACGAAGTATCACGAACTCAGCACCTTCAGACTCATCATCGGAGCGCCTACGAAGCTGAAAATTGATCCATCATGGCTCAGCAGACGCAGCTTGCCATACTGAACGATATACCTAAATTTACATGTAATCCAAAACCCGATGAGCCACAATTCACGCCAGAAATCGACGCAAGAACGCGTAATTCAGACTCATCATCGGAGCGCCTACGAAGCTGAAAATTGATCCATCATGGCTCAGCAGACGCAGCTCGCCATACTGAACGATATACCTAAATTTACAGGTAATCCAAAACCCGATGAGCCACAATTCACGCCAGAAATCGACTCTATAACGTTCTTGAGGACACTAGAAAACTACTTCTCCCAGAACGGGATTACTTCTAACGCAAAGAAATTGCAGCTCCTCTTTGTGAATATTGACAAAAAACGAGGAGATGCAATACGTTTCATCACTTGTTACGTGGGACGCCAAATAAGTTTCGCAGCCGTGAAGAATGAATTTCTGAACATTTACCCATCATTCAAAGTGACGGAGTTCAAGCATGCGTCGGCGTCCTTGCTCGCGACGCAGCTGTCAGAAAAGAACATCTTCTGCGGTATGACCGCATTAGAAGTGGCCTCGAAAGCAGCAGCAGAAGCATACCTCATGCATGAACCTATTACTAAAGGGGAAATACATGAGCAGTCATACGTGCCCATAACGCCCCGAGACACACCAGCTGATACGCCAACAATAGAAGGAGAAGAGCCAACAGATGCCAACACCTCGACGGATGAAGGCCAAGGAGCAGCCGAAACTCCCGATACGCCGGAGCAACCAAGACAGGTTAAAGCCCCCATGAGCTTACTGGATATTCTGCAGAATTACACTATGCATTTGTTCGTGAGTACGCAAGTGCATAACAAGCTGTACGAGAAAAACCTGTCCTCGTACGGACCAACGAAGAGCAGCACCTTGTTCAAGGCCGAGGGGGTCAAGCAAGTCGAGAAGAGAAAGCTACTAGCAGCACCAAGTACCAAGGTTAAAGACGAGTCGATTTGGAAGGCTACTGCACAGACGGCACAGACTCCCAAGAAAAAAGCGCCAAATGGCAAACCGAACACACAGGAAACCTGCTACCGTTGTGGGAAAATGGGACATCGGCAAAACTCATGCCGTACGTGCGCATACTGTATGCGTTACGGTCACAATGTGGCTCAATGCCGAACACGAATCCAGCAGAACAAGGGAAAATACTGCTCCCAATTTAAGCTGAAGGACTCCCATGACACCAAGGAATGTTGCAAGAAAGTGCAAAGGAATAACTCAGTACGGGTAGTACAAGCTCAGGGAAACCACAACCCCGAGGACAACCAGGAAGAAGACTCAGGTGACTTTGATCCAAATGAAAATGATAGTGGCATAGGAGAAAGAACCGAGAATCACCAAGGAGCGCTATATTGACTAAGAGTACCTCTAAATGACAAGCGACTGCAAATTTCGGCACTATATGTATTAGCCAATATTAATGAAAATGAGGTGCAAGCCTACATTGACACGGGAGCATTTATAACTCTACTGACTTATGATTTATTCATGAAAAGTAGCATTCCCGTTGAGTACCTCACTCAATTTAACTTTCGGGTATCCGATGCAAATGGACACCCAATGCCCATTGTCGGCAGCATTGCTATACAAATAATAACCACTAATGGTTGCCTTTATGACACCGCACTCGTGTTCAAACCAGCACAAGCCGTGGAACACGATGTGCTACTCGGTATGAATATTCTGCAGCGTGCCGTGCTTAATCTTCCTTCCCGTCTATTGCAGTTTAATAGGAAGCAGTTAAAACCTATAGTGACAAACGACTGTTGCCCCATGAACTGTGTTAAAATATACGCAGCATCGACACGTATTCTCGGGACCAATCTGTCACTACCTATCGCGGCATTCAACAGACGAGAAGGGAAGTCAAGCCGCCAGTAACCAACCAGTCAAGCAGCATCGACACACCAGTCAAGCAACACCGCAAGAAGCACACGCATCCAGCGAGCCGCAACTGCCCTGGCCTCAGTTCAGTGACGAGGCCTAGTAACCGGTTTCAGTGGCTAGTGGCCGGCCCCACAACGCCTCCAGAGCAGCTCTCCCGCCGGACTATCTGATGACCTATTGGACAAAAGGGTCGAGTACCTACTTTGCATTTCTTTACAGCTCCTGCGCCTGGAGCCCCCTCAGTGAATACATTATTTGATTACATCTATTGAGCATGCTCAGGCTCTCTGACTCTAGTGTGTTCATTGATTGTGTTTCATGAAGTTAATTTTTGTGTTCTTGTGGTTGACTTGTGTTGTGTTATTATAATAATTGCGCCATTTTCTGTACTTTAAGAATCTTTGCTATGCGATTGCTGACTGTTTCATAAACTTGATTAAAATATAAAACGGTTGGTATACTTTTCAGTACCGACAATTGTTGATGTCGATTTTCCCAAGCGCCAAATACATAAATCATTGAAAGGGTTACACCAGTTCCCGCTTTCCTGAGATATTCAGACCGAGACTACTCTCTTTCCTTCGAAGCATTCCGTAGTAATCGAGGTGTCACCAAACACTTCGGAATCTCTTGAACTTGAGACGACTCAATTACGTAAGGTAACGGCCAGTCTCAGAGACAGTATTGCACGTAGAAAGGATCAGATGAGGAATGCACGAAAATCGCTGCAAAAGAAACTTAGTTTAGAAAGTACAGCACCTCAGTCGGAGTTACACACTCCACACGCAACCATGCAACCTACACCTGACTCGAATAGCCCGACTTTATATCCTGCATTACCGCGACATAAATGAACCATCTTGGTACACAGTGCTTCTATCTTGTTGTTTAATACTTGACTCCTAAAATTCAACCCTAATATTAAAAAGCAACAAAGGAGATCAAAACAACTTCAAGATCTTCACATCTTTATTCAATCAAAATCATTACAAACAGTAACGTAAACTCTAACTATGACGAGTAATTACTTACGTTATTACCTGAGCAGTAAACTAGCACAATGTACCTCGAGGGTTATTCCTTAGAATTAATTATATAAAATACTAATACTGATGTATTCTGTCATTCGTTACATGAGACGCCTTGGATATCGTCACTACCCCAGGGGTCGTGAGACCCTTACGTCGCTCGCTATGCTCTCGACTACACAACGCGGGGCACACGTTGAAGAACATCTCCGCCCTGTATACTACGTGAAGCCTCTACGTACAGTGGACTCTACGTCTACTGTGGACTCTACACTTTACGGTGGAGCCTACGTTATACTGTGGAGCACCGCGAGGCCAAGCATTCGTGGCCCAGACAACGCTGGGAGAAATTGTGTGACGCCCTCAAGGATGGGCCCCTTCACCCGACGTATCACGTGCCTTGACTTCTGCTTAGCTAACACTAACCTCCGTGCTGGTACAAAAGAAAACTATAAAGTAGTTACATTAGTACTACAGTGGCACACTTTCCATTGCCTTTCTAAAGTTGATATCCTGTCTGGGTCAACCCAACGGCATTCGCCCAGAGTTTCACTTCACAATTCCTTTGCTATAAAAGCCACAGCGCGACTCTCGCGCGCGTTCATTCTTAGTTAACTCACGGGCAATCTCTGCCCTGTCTCTGTCAATTCCCCAGTGCCACTCCAGCCACTTATACCACGTGTATTACTTGTATT
>LQNS02276930.1:5417317-5428161 GCA_001587735.2 Parhyale hawaiensis | reverse complement strand
TTCGTAAAATCCGTCCAGAAGTTTTTGGGTTACCTTGGTGACAGACAGACAAAGTTGACGTAAACATAACCTCTTTGACGGAGGTAAGTATCGCATAGCGTGTACACGTCGACAGGCAACACAGCTCTCCGTATAAGCACTTGATAGCGCAGTGCCAGAGATGTTGACTTCGGATTCGCTATGGCGGGGGTTAGAGTCCGGCATCAAAACCCCTTTTTTCACGACTGCAGGGCAAATTGCAGAATTCCGTTAATCTTACAAAAATTTGCTGGCATTTATGTTGCACTGTTTCCTGTAAAACTTCGGATTCTTTTACAGAGTAAATCTTTAATGTGTCCCAGCTAAACTGTTATTTCAACTTAATTCTCAGCAAATTTATCATGGATTCCGGTTTCCTGGGCAGTTCTGCATAACGACGACCTCTCAGGAGATGTGAGGTGTGCAATGAAGATCTACGGATGGGACGGTTTTTCTGCGTGGTACGCCTGGACAGCCAACTGCCAAGAAATTTCTTCAAGCTACGTCAGCGGTTGCTTTGGCTCTGGTGGTAGTAGTAGCGGTAGGGGTGGCGCTAATAAGGTTCATCGTTGAGCCAGGGATGTCCTCCATCACCTGCGTAAATAATAATAGTTCAGGCTCCAGGGGGTGTCTGTGTACATTTCTCTTTCACGGCTCTACGATGTATTTTCCTATTCCATATGATGAGGACATTGAAAAAAAGGTGGGTAGAACTTTCGCAACTGGTACATTTTTCAGGGGCACGGGGGGCTCAAAATTACCAATTGCGGATTAATTGTTCTTAAACTTGCTCATAATATGTGTATTTTGAAAAAGAAATGCATTTTGTTCCCACAACTTTTTTTATTTAGACCTTAGTTTTATATACATAAATGTATATGTATATTTTGGAAATTTCAAACGAATAGAACTCAACGAGTTTTCATGCTACAGTAAAAACAATGACAGTTTCGAAATCCTTGAAAAATTCTTAACAAAACTATACAGCTAGATTCTCCATTTTGCCCTCAACATATTTTTTTATCACAGCTGGATTCTCTATTTTCTATTTTGCTGCGATCGGTTAGTGAAATATAGAAAAAAAAACAGTACAGAGATTCGGTTGGACGGTTTTTAGCTGCGATAAAAAGATATTTTGAGGGCAAAAGTGGAACGTGACATTTCAATATCTGTCATTAAAGCAAAGCTTGTTTGCGAGAATAGCGGTGATCGAGACACGAATCCGAGACGTATTTCAACATCACCCGTGCTGCCGGTAATGAATACCAGAATATTTAATCATTGGGTAGGTAGTTAATCTCACCTGCACACAGCAGCTAACTTCGCTCCAAAAGGAAGCTCAGTCAGTCAGTAGATAACATAAGAGAGAGCTATCGATGGCATATCACTGATGCATGGAGAGCACACGACACCGAGGCTAGCAAACATGTTGCGGTGAGTGCTTTGTATAATACAAAATGTGCAATTAATGTAAAACTAAACGTTAAGGTTTACTTTAGAAATCACAATAGTGCTATAAAATTATGATTCCCAGCTTGTTGATCTTTCAGTGTGGTCCACAGCAAGTGTATTACTTTTATTTAGGACGATAAAAGTAATGGAGCGATATCACAATTTTATGTTTTAGTTTAGTCTTATGTTTTAGTTCATAAACTGACTTCTGAAACACGGTAGCTTTTCACACGTTTCTACCGACAGCGTCCTTGTTATTTTATAGGGTGCTCATTGGAGCTAAAATTGGCCGTGAAACGTGTTAGACTCTCTGTGGTGAAGTGACAAAGGCTTGGCATCGCACCAAGGGCGGCCCGGCCTGGTTCGATTCCCAGACGGTACGCTTTTGATTTACACTGCGTGGAGCACCCGAGCACCGAAAGGCGAGGTGCAGTACGGCGAGGGATCTCAAATCTACTCTCATCATTGACTGTTTCTCCTGCTCTTCACACATCCAGATCTTCAAAATTTTAGAAATAGGGCCACAAAAGACCTCGTCAGGTGTATCCACTCCATGTGAGATGATAAATATTCTTTATTTTATTTATTGATACAGCATTTTTTATTCGACCTCATCGCCTTCTTGTACTCCCCTGTAATTGGTTTCCATAAGGATACTATGTGTCACTGTAACTTTTACATAACTGCGCTGCTCCTTGTGCCAGTAGCCACGAACCTTGAAGACTCAAAGTAAATCACTTCCAAACTACAGCACTCTAAAAGCGCATACCTCCACCAAACAAGGCAACAGTAAAGAAAAATTCAAATTTATTTTGAAACTAAGATTTCTTTTACATTCTAATCATTTGTGCCTTGTGACAACAATAACAGCTTCTGTAATTTCCTTGAAGATCCGTTAAACCATCACTGCTGGCGTCACTGCGTCAGTTGGATTAGCTAGCTGACAGAACACAGACCAACAAGTTCATTCCCAGAGAGAAGCCAGGACTCGTGTTCCGGATCTCTATAAGCTACATGTTCTACCGTTAGGTCAAAAATGTTGAGATACCAAAGGAAGGAAAAAATGACTAGAACGCCTCGTGGCGTAAGACCATCACCCGCAGTAGGGGAAAATTCAACAAGGTCATTTTTAATGAACAAGGTTAGGCAACGCCCCCTAGACAAAAGAAGGTCTGTTTACTAATCTGCATGTGCTAAAATTCAGCTACTAATTGTATTGTTCCACTATTTTCTAGCATTCGTGCCGACAGCTAGTTCAATGCATGTAAGCCAAGCACTGGCTTTGCAGACTGAGGTTGAATTATTTTCATGCTTAAGTCTGTTGGACATAAATTGCTTTCATGATTTGAAAAAGGCAATAGCCAGTGCATAGGTACCTATCAAAGATTTTAGTGCAGTGAAACCCTTGAAAAAAAAAATTGTCTAGAGGTGTGCAATTGTCTTATTGTCCTCGTACGGCCTTTAACCGGCGAGGACTTATTATAAATTAACAAAAGCCGAGTAACCAAAACAAATTAACAAGTAAAATTCCTCAGTAAAATTTCAATAAGAAGCCACCAGAGTCCAGCACGCGAAGTATATGTTTATTTATTCCTTTCTATGCAAAATAATACCACTCTATCTGTGTCGTTACTTAGCTGTTGCTGTGCATTGATGCATTTCACCCCTGTTCTTATCCTTACTCTCCAACTAAACTCTTTCTATTATTTTATTTCCAGTATTATTCTCATTTAACATGCATTTACTATGTAAACCCACCTAGGATTCAGCTCGGTAGAAATTGATTCTTCTCATATTCCCTGTTATAAAAGAATAAATTGTGAGAACACGCTCTAGCACGTTAAAAGTATGTTTTATTGTGTGTTTTACTTAGCTTAAGATCCTTATTATCCATTGCTTAATACACAATTAAATTGAACCATATGGAGTCAGTAGAACTACAATAATAATCAATAGAACAATAGGTGCTATAGTGTTATTAAAACACCCTGCTACTGCTGGTAGAACACAAGAAGCGAGAGGTAACTTTCGAGCCCAGGGCCCTCCCGCATCTGGAAGTCACATCCGGTCGCAGGATGCGTCCTCCTCCTCCTCTCCCCCCCCCCCCAGTTATCAAGCTCAGAAAGAGCAGCAGCCGATAGGCAGCCAAACTGTACCTCTGACTCTTTGCAGAAGCTATTCGTCAAAATTGCATTCGTACACAGCGAATAGAATTATACACGAGTATAGAAAATTCCATCACGAGCTAGTTGCGTGCCAGAGTTTTTATTGACATCATGTGTCCTTAGGACAAACTAAGATAGAAGTGTCACGAAGCAGACCAGGCTTGGTTCGTGCGCACTTGACCACTGTTGCGTCAGCAAGCTAGCCGCTATATGCGGCTATAAGAACGCCCTGTTGATTGATCGCAGCGGGATTTCATTCTCTTCCATTTTGCTCTACGGTCGCAAGCTACACCAGCTCTGTAGCTTGAGTAAAGGCTATCGTATATTAATGCTTGGTTAGGCCTCGCCTCGTCTCTATTCGTTGTATTGTCATAGGCTATTGTTAGAATTTTGTTCTTCGAATAATCTCAGGACTCCTCAGGCTTCAGTAGTTTCTAGTGTTTGCATTTGAATAGCTTAGAATTGTATTCCGCCTATTAGTTAGTATTGTGATCAACCCTGTCGAGGGGCACTCATTATAGTGTGGCTGATTTTGATTGGCTGAAATCGTTTGGTTTCATAGAGTGTCAAGTTCACTTGCTCCATATTCTTAGCTTAGTTCGTTTTTTTTTTTTTTTTTGTCTGCGTAATTGCTGCTTCAATAGACACCTGTAGTACATGTGTTAAATTGTTAGCCGTCATCCGTAGACAAGGTTTGACCATTCATACCTTGTGTTTATGCAATTTGTCATTGTATACTAAAAGGCGTTATACAGCTTTGGATAGTCTCTATAACTTGATAATTTCATTCAGTTGCAGTGGTGTCTTCAATGCCACTATCTTGAAACTCTGTAAACTCTCATTGCTGAATAAACAAAGAAATCATATAAGTCGTTACGACTAAAATCAATAAGTGTATTATTGAATCGTTTTTTAAGTCTAAGTCTAGAACGCTGAAGATTGTTGGAGTTCGGTCCCAGAAATACCGGGCCGGAGAGAACCTTGGATGACTTATTAGGCTCAAGAAAAAGGAGCAATACACAGTACGTTTAGATGAACTTGTACTCATGTGGCTGCCTGAATTTGGTGTGATGGTACATTGCATTAACTCTTAGGTTGTTACATGCTTACAGGCAAAGTTGATCCCAGTTCGAGAAACTTTAGCTAATCGGATTGGATTGGCTTTGCTATGTCGTGAGGACAGTATTAGCTACATTCATTATCAACGCATAAACAATGCCTCAGGACATTCCACGACATTATGAATGTAGGGGCTAGGCCAGAGCCTGAGGCATAGAGCCAAGCCCATGTGCGCATCTCACCGGGTAACAAACAATTGAGATAATTATATCTGGGTGAAGACCAGGAGGGCAGTACGAATCATCATATATTAAAATCGAACGTTTCGGGTATCGTACCCATTCTCAGCGAAATTGTAGAAGTAAAATAAAAATATATATATATATAGCCCAGACTAAATTTACAAGTACAAAAACAATGAACAATTACAGAAAAAAAAGTTAACGGTTGATGATATTTAACGGATATGCAGATTGGGCTTCATTAAGAGGAGGCTTCAAATTAAAAATGTAGAGGGATTGTAAAATACGCAAACTGATAGACGAGGGCTGCGTATCTAAAATGGAGAAACTGTCAAGAGTGACTCGGACGCTACACCGTCCTGCATGCTGTCTTACCATGGAATGAGGAGGACTAACCAGCACGCTTCCGATGCGAGCACTTTTGCCGCTGTGTTCGCAAACTCTGGTCATTATAGTGCGTACAGTCGTGCCTATGTTGGTAGACCCACAGAGCGGGCAGCAAAATTGGTAGACTACAGAGCTTTGAACTGCTTTAGGAGGCCTGTTATTGAATTTAAAGAATGAACCTATCGTAAATTTATTTACTAGAATGAAAATAAATTTCTTATCGGGAAAGTATTTAATTACAAGTTTCTCTAATTCGTTTTTCATTTTTTTCAGATTGCTGACCAAAATATTGAAGTGTTACGTACCAGAGTTTGTGAATACAGCGGCAGGAGTGCTCCCACCGGAAACGTGCTGGTTAGTCCACCTCATTCCATTGTGAGACAGCATGCGGAACGGTGTTGCGTCCGAGTCAGCCTTGACAGTTTTTCCATTTTAGGTACGCAGTCCTCGTCTGTCTGTTTGCGTATTTTAGAATCCCTCTGCATTTTTAAGTTGACGTCTCCTCTTAATGAAGCACAATCTGCATATCCGTTAAATGTCCTCAACCTTTAACTTATTTTAGTTTCTTTTGGTAATTGATCATTGCTATTGTACGAGTAAATTTTAGTCCCGGCTAGTAAAATGTTTTTGTATTTTACTTCTACAGTTTCGCTGATGATCGGTACGATACCCGAAATGTTTGATTTTAATATATGATGATTCGTACTGCCCTCCTGGTCTTCAACTTCCTAGTGAACCTGCGATGCCGAAGATACTTGGATATAATTATATCTGGTGATGCCTATGCAAGGTATTTATATTATATATCTGTATGAGAGGTCCTTGTATGACAATTATATTTTTTCCTTGTCTAACTACTGTACTTAATGGTAGCCACCTAGGTAATTGACCAATTGTTATTCACTGGAAACAGACACAATGCTATTGGCTCAAATTTGAGCTGGGTAGGTCACCCTACTAGTGTCATAGAATATCCTGAGGGTTCTTTTTCTTTTGTTTTCAGTGATTCATTTGCAATTGAGATTATATTCCGCTATGACATAACAAAGTCAATCCTGTCCGATTAGCTGTATTTTCTCGAACCAGGATTAACTTGACTTGTACCTATGGGAAGGTCTGCAACACAGTATACGAATACATCAAGTTGAAACCAACTCATAGACACAAGTCCACCTATTCAAATGTAATATTCAATAACTCTTTTTTCTCGACTTCAATTCTTTAGTCTTTTTCCAGGGTATCAGTCCACTTGTTTCTTGGGAACTGAGTCTCTTATCTTATCCGGAATGGCTCTTGCCCTTAATCTAGTAAACGTGAAATAACAACACTCAATTACGTTTTTAGTCTCATGACCAAATAATAATCTTTTGCATTTATTCAAAGAAATGATCGTACAAGAGTTATGTTTGGCAGCGTAGAAGACGCTACCCAAAGGGTTCAATCGAAAATATAGAATAATTAATCACTCACAGAAGGAATCACCTATTAACAAAAGGACAAGGTATAAATGATTGAATTCTATTTCGGGTGACTGCTACAATTTAACGCATGAGACATTTACTGAAACTTGTAAGCGAACACAACTATAAGAACAAGATAAAATACAACAAATAACTCAAAACTCTGAGATCAGACGATCTCAGGCAACTTGGATCCGTGCGTTGCTTAGAGCGCCCCTCAACCGGGTAATCAAAAGGTTAGATGTAAAAGCAACACAAATCTAAACGATGCAAACTCAAAATTCAGAAACACTAAAGCGATTAAATATTAAACTCAAAAACTCAGAAACACTAAAGCGATTAAATACCGAACTCAAAAACTCAGAAACACTAAAGCGATTAAATACTGAACAGGAGCCCTGAGATTATTCGAGGAAAATATTCCTAACAACACTAACAACTGCTCAATATCTGCAACAAGTTCTACACAATTATCCACAAACTATACTCAACCTTGTCAGAGCGGGTGTAATGAACGAGCACTGAGTGAGGAGTTCGAGAGTGATGTTCCGTCGCAGCTAGCGAGCAACGCTCTTTTATAGCCGCGACTTGCTGACGTAATCGTGATCGAGGTCGCTGAGTGCACACGCACTCGTTCCGTGGTATACCCAGTTGGTTTTTCCCCCCAAGGTTAGATGTTGCTGATGCAAGAGCCCTGACACGCACAAAGCACGTGCTGGGAAATCTTATCTCTTCATATGTCACGTGTCGACGACCAGTTCAGGCGTAAACACGAGTGTGAGTTTCCTGTCCACTTGTTATTGGATTTTGCCCTGCGCTGATAACTGCCGAAGCCTCATTTCCGGAGTCCGGAAACTGCCTCCAACTTGGCTCAGGGCGACGGAACCGATTTCCTGTTTATCTGCTACTGCGTATTTCCTCTGGCGATGCAGCCCAGGGCTCCCGTGAGTGAGACCGGATGCACCTGGTTTCTTGAGATAGGCTGTTGAGTTATTTGAGAAGGATTTACTGAATCCCTAGGTGGTTTTATATCCTAATGCACAAGTAGCAAACACAAGGTTGATATTCAAAATAATATTAATAGAGAGAGCTTAAGTTGAGGGTAAGCGTAAGAACAGTGATGAAAACATTAAATACACAGTTTATAGCGAAGTAATGATAGACACAGACGGAGCACATCATTTTCTGAGAAAGAAATAAATAAACATAATATTATTCAGTGGAATCTAGTGACTGCTTTTTGGTTCGGATGAATACTTCATTGGCTGAAGGCCGTTTTAACACAGTGCTACGCTTAGCAGAGGGCCGCGCGAGCACACTAGTAGTATATTTGCCTCCGCCAAAGAGGTTATGTTTTCGACGCGTTTGTCTGTCTGTCACCAAGATAACTCAAAGAGTTATGAACAGATTTGGACGAAATTTGCAGGGAATGTCAGGTATGTTAGGCGGAACAGATGATTAATTTTTGGTGAAGATATGTCCTTCCGTTTGTTTGTTTGTTTGTCTGCTTCATTTTTCTCAATGTCATAACTCAAAAAATTATGGATGGATATTTATGAAATTAACATGAGTTGTTAGGTATATATCAAAGAGTAAATGAACAAATTTTGGTAATAATCAGTTCGTTCGTTCGTTTGTCACTGTTTTTAATTCTATGCTTGTTAGCGCAATAACTCAAAAAATAATGGATGGATCTCCACGAAATTTATAGGGGCCGTTGATAATGTTAAACGACATGGATGATTAACTTTTGGCGCGGATCGGTTTGTTCGTTTGTATGTTCGACTCATGTTTGTCACAACGTTTGTTAGCAGTATAACTCAAAAAGTTATGAACGGATCTTGAAGAAAATTGCACAAGCTGTTATTATTATTAAAAGGTACAAATGCTTAGATTTTGGAGTTTATACAAAGAAAATTATGGTCTCAGAGCCAATTTGAATTTTTTGCTACCGTTGCCTTGCTTGGCGGAGGTATGCACTCTCAGAGTGCCCTAGTATTGAAAAGTGATGACATTGGTGACATAGAATGACATTCTGCTGTATGAGATTAGGGTATGGATTAGCAAAAAAGAAAAGCTCCATATTTTTATGCCACACTGGCTTGAGGTATTTGAGCCATGTCACTGGCTTCACTCACTGATACATTATTTTGCTGTGTTTTTTCCTATGTTTTAACAAATTTATAGATGCTCATTATTCACTTAGTGTTTCCAAATATCAACCATCTAACTTTATTTATGGGTACTTTTTTTAGGAGTGAGTCAGAAGTACTGTTTGTGTGTATAGGTATTAATATTTCAGGGCAGTATTTGCTTACGTAAAAAAAAAACAGATAAATTTGAACTATTACTCCCACTCAAATCCAGCATTTTTGTTGAAATATATACAGGGCCTAGACATAAGTATTTGCACAACTCTATTTTTTCATGTATTTTAAAAAATTTAGGGACTGCTTTAGGATAATTAATACAGGAAGTTTATATAACATACATATACTAGAATATTTAAACAGTACAGTCAAATGTGCACTTATAACAAGAAAATTTAACACAAGTAGAAGTAATGAGGGACAAAAATATTTGACCAAAATAAATATGATGTGGAATCTTTAATATTAAATAGTATAATTTGAATAAATTAGTTTGGAAGTTATTCTAGAACGTTCACGAAACGTCTCGAAACAATTGTAATGTAAACAAACCACAGCCGGTGCAATCATTACCTCTCTAGACCTCGTTGAAGTCGGGCACACTCCCACTACAATGCCTAAAGTTAAAGAAATCCCTGAAGCTACTCGTAAACGGATAATCCAACTTCGTAGAGCGGGATTAGCTTATAGACTAATAGCAGAACGCGTCAATGTTCCTTTTTCAACGGTTGAAGCAATAGTCCGCAAGCATCAAGTGACTGGGGCGGTCTCCAACCTGCAAAGAGCCGGGGCTCCGCGTAAGATCATTGGTCGTCCTCCGCGCTACATGCTACGTAAGGTGACTAATGACCCCATCCATAACAACTCGTGCTGACCTTCAGAGTGAACTGGCGTGTCAGGGACTGCATGTCAGCAAGAAAACTATTGTTAGGGAATTGAACCGTACTGGCATTCATTCTTACCCTCCTCGCAAAACTCCTCTAACAGCAAAACATGTCAAGACCCGCTTAACATTTGCCAAAGACCACCTGGACAAAGGAAATGAGTTTTGGGAAGGGGTTATATGAGGCGTCCAGAGTCAGAGGGGCGAACCGACCAAAACAAAAAGTGAGAGAAAAACGCGGTCAAAGTTTTGCAACTGTAATTCTATTGTATTTTTGTATGTCAACGCCTTATTATTCAATACTACATCTAATATACTAAATTTGTACCCGTTTAATCTTCTGAGACCAGAGAAAACATTTTATAACGTGAGAGCATTAACAAATCGTCGAAAGCGGGTCTTAATGATAAAAGTTCAAACTAGGGCAACGACGAAAAACATTGTATTATTAAATGCAAACTTTCGATTTCTGCTGAAATCATCTTCAGGCGACGAAACTAAAACTGACCTAAAAGTTCGGACTTATAGCCATCTAAGTGGTATCATAGCTACTCAACAATTATTTCCTATCACAAAGCAAAATGGTTATTTACAATGAATAATTAAGCAGAACTTGCTTGATCGTTCAAAGTGGGTCGTATTTGTGAATATAAATTGATTCTACGACACGCAAGTCAAAATCAGAGCATTTGTCTAAAATTTTGATTTTTTTTTTTTGCTTTATTGGATGGTTATTATCCATTGAATGATTTCTGATATTGCTGTAATTTGGAGATTGGGAAGGTAATTGTGTTCCAAATGATAATCCTTTATGTTGACATATTCTCACCATCAGTTGTTTCCTGGGGACAAATTTTAGACAAATGGTCTGATTTTGACTTGCGTGTCTTAGAATCAATTTATATTCACAAATTACGACCCACTTTGAACGATCAAGCAAGTTCTGCTGAATTATTCATTGTAAATTAACATTTTGCTTTGTGATAGGAAATAATTGTTGAGTAGCTATAATACCACTTAGATGGCTA
>LQNS02276930.1:5379053-5393676 GCA_001587735.2 Parhyale hawaiensis | reverse complement strand
AACCCTCCAGAAGAGCGCTCTACTCGGAACAGCGCACATCATTCGCAAAGTGCTCTGAGCCTTAGGTCGCGGGATGCGACCCGGCGCCAGAGCGTAGAGCCCAACATCGCTCAACCGATCGAACTTGGGTCGTGAAATCCCCTCGATAATAATAATACAAGGAATATCACCGCAATCCTAATACAAAGATTGTGGCGTACGTTGTGTACCTGAGATCGTTTCCCTCCAGACGAGGAGTGGGTAATTAAACTGTCGCGCCGGCTAATTAATTTGCCAGTACCAGCTGCGCTGCATAAAGAGCTAGCTTACGAGCCTAATGTGGCAAGCCGACAAAAAAAAAATTTCTGAAATAAATGGTAATTGAGAAGATACGCTCTGTCCTCGATATGCGCGCTTGTAAGAGATAGCTACATAACGAGCGAGCTTAGGAGCCAAATTAACTTAAAATATTTGACGCTGGAACAAATGCGGAACATTTGAATTAGCTAACAGCTGTGAGGCTATACTTGTTTTCGACCTCGCTGACCCCGCTCGCAAGGTATATAAACCTCAAGGATAGAGCGGAACGATGCATTCAAACTAGACTTCTCTCTAGAAGCAAGAGCTAGTAGAATCGCCATGGACTTCACGTATTCTGTGCTAACTTGTATTTATTCAACAGCGTGTGAATAGAATAGAGAGTAGTTGCGCGTATGGAGGTTTAGTTTACACCAATATGAACTTGAAGGAATGCTCTAACTCTATTCTAGACGAAGAAGCCCACTTCCAGAGAGAGGAGTCAGGCATCTGAACCTCTAAGTAATAAGAGAAGATAAGATTCACTTAAACTATGGTGGTCTCTAAGTGCAAAAACAGAGGCAAGTAGGAAGTAGACAATGCATCTTAAACTGGACTCTTTTCGAACGAATCAAATGGGCTCGAATTGCAATAGCTCCAATAGGTACTCTTAGTAATTATGCAAATTTCTTTGTTTGTCGCGAGTCTTCCACCTCACATTCGCAGCTTGGTCCTGAGAAGAAACTCGATAACTGTCTTGATAGTCTCACCTGAACCAAGGCAACGGGAAGATCACGAGGGAGGGAGAAGGTAGTAAAGCAAACATATACGCAATGCTACTAGATGCGATGCAACCTCATTGCTACATCGGAAATATTTTATTATGTATTCCTGATTGAATATGTCGATTAGTTTCATGCAGCTATGCGCCTTGTTAATGATGCGGTCATTATTATTTGTTGTGATTAATAAATTATTGTTGTTTATCCTGCATAGTTATTTTTAATGGAGTAATGTTCACGTAATTTGTTGCGAAGTAACTAGGTAATTACTACACTGCGTATGTGTCACCTATGCTTTGTTTTAACGTGCGTATTTCATATATTCCATACTCTTTATTCTATTCACACGCTAACAATAATCGAAGTACATCTTAATAATATAATTAGGTAATGTCAAATCTCGTCTGGCGGTAAGAAAACAATCTGGGTACTCATGTAGGAAAAGGCAATGATAGATATATGATACTCAAGTATGAAAACTTTGGCTCTCATCTCATGTAACATTCGAATGTGTAGGAGAATGAACTATTACTTTAGTGTACAGTAAATATAGTGTCGGTGGATACCGGTTTACAGAAATGTAAGGGCAACAACTTAACAAAAGTCATTACGCAATATAAATATAGATCACCGTACGTGTGTTCTGTCTGAATCTGTATGTTATATGCTTATGAACTCATGATAACCGTGGTTAGTCACTCCTGGTTCCGTGTCAGGTCTGAATGCCAAAGTTACCCAACTCCGTAGACACGAATTCAGGGAAATAGATATGTCTCAACGTAACAATAAGTAACGACAATGCATGTATGTGGGATGTTGAACACAATATGAAATACACACGTTAAAACAACGTATAGTGATGAATACATAGAAATATCCACAGTTAAGATAAAGATTTAGCTAGACAGTATCTGTATAGTAAGTAGTTACCGTCCGCCTCGTGTTACCACCACTGATGATTTTACCGAGGCATTTTCCTTGGCTTTTGAAGAATTTAACTTAAGCAGTATGAAGGCTTATGTTAGTAGGAGATTTCAATGTGGACTTATTATTACCTGCGAACGAAGTGAAAGAGGTGATAACGTTTTCGTTGAAGATTTAAGTATATATATGTATTTGAATGTACAAGTTTGGTTAAATAGAAAGCCGTTTTGTTTCGTTAAAATATCTTTATTCGTTTTCTCTAAAAGACGAATATCTAAAAATGGTCTCTTGATCAGTTTGGTGCAATAGTTGGCCGAAGCTCAGGTTGTTGGTTGGCAACGCGTTTCGACCGTAGCTCATGGTCATTTTTAGGCCATGAGAAGCTGCAGGAAAACTGACGTCTGTTGTTCAGGTGTGAGAAGATAGCTGCTGGTAGAAGAAAAAAATGCTATTATTGGCAGATCGCTGTTCTATTCATCAGTGATGAGCTGTCAGAGGTTGTAGCAGTGCGTTCTGATAGGCTGCTGGGCTTTCCTGGTGGTGTGGCCAGTTCGCTGGCTGCTCGATCTGTGCTGAGTAGTTACGCTTCTCCATGCAATTTAAGCGTACTACAAGATCCTGTCACCTGATTGACTGCTATACTCTACCGAGTTTGTATGTCGACTTTACCCGCTGAAGTCGCCAATTAATATCATCAACTTCAACTGTCGTAATCATAAGAATTCCTGCCTCAAATTCTATAATTCCGACCCTACCTAATAATAATCATTATGTTTTTTAGTGCTCGTCGGAGGCTGCAATCAGTATCGGTATATTATTAGGAAAACATTGGAAGTTAATATCGAGATACATATATACGTTGTGATGGGGCATTTATTAATTTGCGCGTCAAAACAAAATAATTGGCCCGGTTCCTTACTAAAGCATTTCAATCTAAAACAATAGTTCGCCAGGTGAAACAAGCCGGTCCAAATCTTTTAAGGAATAATAAAACAGCAATTAAATGCTCACCCAGAGAACCTCGAACTATCATTACACAGGCCATTCAATATCTCATAGGGTCGTATGTGGTGGATGATAAACAAACAAAAAATCAAATCTAGATCCCGCAAAATTAAAATCTTACTTTCAAGCAGGAAAATTTGAATATGAAATAAGCCACTCAAACCCTCACATGTCACCTGAAATAGTAGAACAACTGATCATGCGCAAACAGTTGTGTGAGCAACAAAAATACATCAACTACGTACCACCAGACTTTTTTAAAATGCTCCGTAATGAGATGGAAAAACACCACCCCACATACCGGGTTTTGCAAAAAGTCCTGTAGTTCGTAAAAGCTTCATTTATTATGAAATAAAAGAAGATTTGTAATGTATTAGTTTCTTATGATCTAAGCAACATTGCTGTTCAATAGGACCTCCATTGGCAGCAAAGACTCGCCCTAATCGTAGTCAGGTATCCTTACACGCATTACGGACGTAGTCCTTCCTCATCTGGGCCCAAGTGCGGTTCACAGAGGCTTTCAGCTCCTCTATGTTGTTGTGGAGACATAATGAACATCAGAGATGTCTTGGCCAAAGCTCACAACTCGATCGCTCTTTTTGTTGCTGACAGGATCCACGGTGAGGTGTGTTCTCATGTGAGAAAATGATGACGCGATTTCCATGACTTTTCAAGTCATTAAGAAGACGGGAACATCGCTCTTGACGCTCTTTAACCATGTCAGCAGTTGGCAACGGTCTTTTCTGACGCTTTCAGCTCTTTCCACCTTCACTCTTTACAGCTCTTGACACGGTTGACACAGAAATTTTCTCCTTCTTCGCCAATTCAGTCATTTTGAGTTTTGGATAATTTTCAAAGGCTCTTCGAACATGCTTCCGTTGAATAACTTGTGGTCTACCTAAATGTGGTTGATCTTTGAGGCTTTCATTATTCTTAAGACGGTCTTCGACCCGTTCCACCGTTGATAAACTGACATTTTTTACCCTAACAATGTCCGCCTTCTGGTGACCCGTGCGAAGGAGAGCTGTTATCTTGATCCTTTTTGTTTCCATTACCAACAGTGTGTAAAAATGAGCACTGTTACCAGTTATTATATTATCTGAAATGGTTTAAGAATGAGTCAGTGTGTGAAACTCATTGAAATGAGTTTCAAACTTTGAAAATACAAAACAAGTCAGGACTTTTGCAGAGCCCGGTACAACGAGCACAAGAACAACGAACCAACACCCAACCAGGCACACGACAATTCAACATAATGTAAGACACTGGAGCGCGAATAAGCATGCATTGACCTTCTACTTGTAACACTTATGGACAGAGGACACGCATTACATCTCGGCACGCATTTCCCAACACTCATTACACACAGATCCCCAACATAGCCTGACATGATTTTAGGAAACCATAAAACATTTTACAACTTCCATTGCAAAGCTGGCACTCTAATACCAAGAGATCATTTACCTCTCAACTGCACCATACCCGCTGCACGTATCCAGATTTCAACTTAACCGAGACCATCCATAAAACGAGCAGACTGGGACGGTTATCAAAGACTGCTGTTGATATACCACCAATCCCCGAGACTGCAAAAAGCAAGCAGCAAATTGACAATTTGATAGGAGAGTGGACAGAACAGATACAAACGGCAAGCTCACAATCTATTCCCACTTCACGTTATACCACTCTACCACACCCGAAAACCAACCACGCTATCAAACTCATCGAAGTACAGTACAGAGCACACAGTCAGAATATAGCAACAACAGGACCTAATTTGGAGAAACATCGCATACTTCGTGCCTTAAGACAGCAAATTCAGAAAGAATATCAGCAGCTTTCTCAACAATCCTGGGACAAGATCATACAATAAATGAACACCCAAAAAGGCCCAAGGAAATTCTGGTAATCAGCAAAAAAAAAAAACTCACGAGCAGTAACACAAAATCCAAAGCCACCTAACTAAAAGGACCCAATAACAAACAGCTACACACTGACGAAGACAAAGCAACAATTTTCAGAGATTATTGGACCAAAATTTATCAAGTTACAGAGGAAGAGAACAGGGAATTTGATGAAACACACGAACGTACAGTCCTAGATCACTTCAACCGCCTTCGCCGGATTACTCAACCCCACACGCACAGTGACTTTGACCGACTGATTCGCAGCTGTCCACCTAAAACAGTTGAAGAATGCAACGGTCAATATCAACGTTCAAAAATAAAGCTCCAGCCCCTCAGGTATCAGGAAACCGCAACTCACCAAACTACCAGAGAACATGTCGAAAAATTTCTGTACCATAATGAATCATTGCTTTCCCATGGGATACTTTCCGGATACTTGGAAAAGAGCTACTATATTAATCTTACCGAAGCCAAACAAAAGCCCACTATCTCACACAAATTACCGCCCGATATCCCTCATTGAGTTACAGATTCCATTCAATGTTCAATGCCGACTCGCTTCATAATATCAGAAAGCGTGGTTTCAGGAGCAAACACGGCGCTCATACAGCATTAGCATTACTCTTCGAAATGCGCTCTACAGCCAAAGCCAATAACAAAGACGTCGATATTGTTCCACGTGATATTAGGCGAGACTTCGACAAAGTTTAGCACGACGGTTTAACATATAAAATAATCACCGCCAACTTTCCTGACTGTCTAGCATTTACTTTATGTTACTTCTTAGACAACAGAACTGCTCGCATCAGAATTAACTTACACACAGGACCAAAGTTTCCACCACACAACGGTGTACCACAAGGCAGCTGCCTTTCCCCTTCACTGTTCACTTATTATACACACGATCTAGAAGAACCCCAAACGCACACCGAATATATTAGCTACGCAGATGACATCACACAGATAGTAACACTTGTAGGGTCTCCAGCTATGATATCCAGAACTACAGCCAGGGCAATAGGTAAAATAGACAGCTTCGAACACATGTGGACAATAAAATGAAATGAAAAGTTCCAAATCATACCAAATGGAAGACAAAAAACAGTCAACGTGACACTGCATGACAGGCTTATACAATACTCCACCAACGGCAAGGTATTGGGTCAGAATTTTAGCTCCAGAGGTTTTGTCGGACATATCAAAAACTGAGTCACACAAGCAAACGTAACACTAGCAAAGTTATATCGTTTCAGGAATCTCTCGCAAGAAAACAAAAGGAAATTGTATATGGCTCTGGTCCGACCGGTTCTCTTATATCCACCAATCCCACTACATCTCTGCTCTACCTCACAAATGTTGAAAGTGCAAAGAGTTCAAAATCAAGCCACCAGGTACATCACAGGCACATCACTCAGGGAACAAAAAAGATCCACAGAACTTCACGAACTAAGTAAGCTCCTACCCATTAGTATTACCCTGCAAAGACAAGCCCAAACAATATGGGTAAACATCGAAGACATACGACCCCACAACATCATCAACAAATTAACACCACTTGAAGGGCAGACACACAAGCATAACTGGCCATCCAGCAGACAATCAGCACAACACAACATTGAACCACTATACAGATAACCCATAACACAACCACTTAACAACAAAACAGATCAACCAACATCACAACGGTCTGACGACCTTTTTTTTTTCAATTGTAAACCACATAAAAACTTTATTAACCAACCTACCCTAATTAAATCAGAACTGCTTGGTCATACACCCTCCTATTTACTATTCTATATTCTATCTTTCTTCCATTTTCCTCTCTACCTACTAACATATCTCCCACTATCGTCTATCTTTTCCCTTCTCTTCACTCCCCTCACCGGTCACCTGATTGTTGATGGCTGGTCGTCTCGTTCTGATGAAGAGAGGTTCCGTTATCTGACGTCGTTGGAAGTTGCTATTACATTCAAGTATTGCGGTACCATTTACCAGCATATTCCTGGTTAAGGACATGTTGTGCTGCTGCTGCAGCTGCTGTGTGTATTTCTTTGGTCCACCCGATCAGAGATGTAAAGTGAGACGTGGTTGTTGTCATGCCTATATTCGAGTTGTTTTGGGGCTCACAGTCCCCAAGTTTACACTTGTACTCGTATATGACGTTGGTTCGCTTCAGAGGCAGGGCAATAGTATTATTACTTGTAATGAGCAGAGAGATATTTGGACTCTTATAATATACCAGTATTCGTAGCCGATCGGTTCTGTTAGTGAATTCTGTGTTGTTCTTAATGATTTGCTTGAAGACTCGTGCATCGGTCTTGTAGGCTCCAGACATTTGGTTTTGGTAGAAGATTGTATGCTATGCGCTGCTCCTTCGTTGTTGGGTTCATTCAGGGTACTGGTTGCGTTATCCAAGTATTGTCACAGGGCAGAGTCAAACTGTTGATAAGGAATATCCGTTTTTGATTAAGGATTGCTTCAGATTGGTTACTGCAGTGTGAAAATGCTGCCCTGTGGATGATGTATCTTTAGGGACATTCACTATTTGCATTTATTCTATCATTAGCTGGTTTTTGGTAAACAGAAGTGGCAGCAAAATCAACTTTCTAGACGTCACTATAAGCAGCAGCTCGGACAAATACATCTCAACATGGTCTACAGAATAATGTGACTGCTCACGGAAATCGGACCCTTCGCAAATGGGTCTAAAGGCCGATTTATGTAAGCGTGGATAAAATTAGTTCTGATAATCACAGAAACCTAAAAAAATAAATTTCTTCTCCGTACCAAAAGAAATGTGTTGCAGAGCTGGGACTCTGAATTCATAATTGAATATCTTCAGTGGGAATACCTTAGGACATGAAGAATGGTAGAAAATTCATTGTAATATATAGGAATATTAGAATTACATAAACAAAATTAATTTGCACACATGTGCAAATTGGACGAAAATGGATCGATGACTGATAACGAACAGGATATGAGTGAAATGCTGAGCAGTCAATACCAAAAAGTTTTTAGCAAAAAGACCAGTAACTCTGATGTTCAAGTATTAGAAGTAACTGATAACTACCTAGTGGATTTTGAATTCACACAACTAAGCGTTGAATAAGCCATCGATGAAATAAGCGGAAAGAGCGCTTCAGGACCAGATGATATTCTTGCAAAACGCCTCAAAATGTGCCAGCAAAGCATTTCTTACCCGCTCTACCTTATGTGGCGCAAATCATTGGACGATGGAGTTATACCGAGCAGTTATAAACACGCAATCATTACCCTAATCCCAGAAGCCGGAGTCACGAGTCACGTAGTAAAAACGTTTTGAAAGGGTGTTCCGTAAACAGCTAGTGCACCATCTAGAGAGTAATGACCTACTCACATCAAAACAAGACGGTTTTCGGCATTAACGTCACACTACTTCACAATTGCTGGAGCATTATGATTCCATCGTAGAGACACTGTGCCAAGGAAATAATGTGGACGTAATCTAATTATATTTCGCTGAGGCTTTTGACAAGGTTGACCATGGAATCCTATTGTTGAAACTTTCCCGCATGGGTATCCGTGGAAAATGTCTTCGGTGGCTTGAAGCACTTCTGTCAAATAGAATGCAAGGTGTAATTGTCAACAACAAAGTGTCATACAGACAGCTGGTACTCAGTGGAGTACCACACGGCGCCGTGCTTGGGCCTATTCTCTTTCTCATCATTATCAATGACATGGGGTACGGATGTAATTATGCGGTACCTTCGTCATTTGCTGACGATACTCGAATACTAGCTCCTGAGCAATCTGTGGAAGACGTGCTGTCCGTGCAACGAGATTTGGAAAGTATCTGCCAATGGTCGGTAAAAAATAATATGACCTTTAATGAAACAAAATTTGAACTGTAAAGATACGGAAAAAATCAAACACTCTTGGAATCAATGCAATAAACCACAAGCGATGGGCATGAAATTGAGAGAAAGCAGCCGCAAGGAAAAGCAGGTTAGCAACCCCAGTAATATGAAAAAAAAATCTAGAGCACTCTGAGAGGGCATACCTCCGCCAAGCGAGGCAACGGTAGCAAAATTTCAAATTGGCTCAGAAACCATAATTTTCATTGCATAAAATCCAAAATATAACCATTTGTGCCTTTTAATGGTAATGACAGTATGCGCAATTTTCTTGAAGATCGTTTGATAACTTTTTGAGTTATACTGCTAACAAACGTTACGACAAATTTGAATCAAACATACAAACGAACTAATAGATCTGCACCAAAATTTATTCATGTATATATTTATGTTTTTAACATTACTAATAACACCTATAAATTTCATGAAAATCCATTCATTATTTTTTGAGTTATTGTGCAAACAAGCATAGAATTGAAAACAGTGACAAAAGAACGAACGAACGAACAAACGGATCATTACCAAAATTTTGTCATCTACTCTTTCGTATACTATACATAACGGCTCATGTTAATTTCATAAAAATCCATCTATAACTTTTTGAGTTATGGTATTGAGAAAAATGAGGCAGACGGACAAACAAACAAACGGATGGACATATCTTCTCCAAAAGTTAATCATCTGTTCCTCCTAACATACCTAACAATCCCTGTAAATTTGTCCAAATCGGTTCATACGTCAGAGTGAGACCACATTGGTAGCCATGAACTTAAAATGCATAAATAACCATAAAATAAAGATTCAAAACAGCCGTTAAATGATATTAAAGTGACATTTTGGTGCTGATAGAACCCTTCATTACTGGAACCATCTAAGGCTGTACATCGTGGCAGTCCATGTTATTCTACACGACTTTGCGGCTGCCTACGTTACTTCACTTTATGGTCGCCTACATTATATGATTTAATGGATGACTATGTTACATCAAGTTACATCCTCAGGAAAATAATTTCATGGTTGCCGGAGTTGAGTCACTTTATGGTAGCCTACATTGTATCACTTTATAGCTTCCAATGATATATAACTTCACAGCTACCAATGTTATGTTTCTTCATAGCTGCTAATGCTACATCACCTCAGTTGTCAGCGCTACATAACTTCACAGTTGCTAATGTTAAGCCACTTCTCAATTGCCAATGTTAAATCACTTCACAGCTTCCAATGCTACATTAGTTCGTGGTGGCCTATTGTTTATCACTTCATTGCTAACAGGGCTACATCACTCCATGCTGCCAGATGATCCAACTCACCGTTTAGCTCTGCCGTCTGTGTGAAAAGTGTCTTCTCTGCAACATGACACTCTTTATTTTACTAACTATTGAGAAATCATTCTACTCTATTGCAGAAATCAAGGTATGTCATAAACAGATTCTTTCCGATATTAGTCCACACTTCATGTCTTTATGTATCTGTGAATTAGTTAGCTACGTGCACAAGTAGTAGAAGTATGCACAGGTTTTTCACTGACTACTGAATGTAAAAGAATTAAGTACTACCTACTACCTACTAAAAAGTAATGGGACAACATATAAAAATACGTCTTCAGCACCGCACAGCCAGCCTCAATTGAGAGAAGCAGTATCTCTTTTTGCGGCAAGTGACAAGTGACTCCTCAATGTTCGTGTACTTTATGCCTAAACACGATGTTTTCGCACGTAATAAGAGTTAACACATTTCTTACATGACAAATAAATCAACACCAATATAAAAAATAAAAAACACCCTCGTGTGTTTATTTGTTTATTTATATATCTGAATAGTTAGGGAGCAGCCCTTCAGTTATACAGGTTTGGTTAAACAATACGCCGTATTTATGATTGACAATTCTTTTTGTAATTTTCTCTAGTTTGCGGACATTGGAAATTTATATATTTGTTTTTTTTTTCGGGTCACGCTCTGAAAGAAATAGACGAAGAAAAAGCCAGGTTGCAGATTTTGTAATTCGATTGCTTTTTGTTGGATATCGATGACCAGATTGTAGAAGATGACGAAAGTAGGATCCTTATTCCTTTACTAGCGGACCCGTGCGTGAAAAATTCACGCAACAACATATACGGTTGCCTAATGCCTCTAGGCCGGTGCAGAATCTCCTCTTCTCTTATTTACTTCTTAATTTTCTTCTTTTCTTCATTGATCCCTTGTCGTGCTGTCATCCTTAGGTCGTCTATATAGACAGACAGAAGTAACGTCTTGAGTAAAACACTCCAACAAACTTAAACATAATAGCAGCTTATATACAATGTGTTTGCTCGGTAGTAAAGATACCGTTTTTCCACCTCAAATATCTGTTTCATTTGAGGCGCTCAAATTTTGATCTATGAAGAGAAAACTGTTTCGTCAGAGGAAAACAGTAAGCTAGAAGAAATAAATGTCTACTGCTCGTGAAAACTTGTGTTTCGTCGGTTTCGTTGACAATTGCATCAAAGTGGGAAGAATAGCTCCTGCAGCGAAATCAGCTGTGGGAAGAAACTACGAATCAAGAAGCATGAGAGTGCCAACGGAAGCTTCAGATATCTTCAGTGCCACGATTTCAACTTCGGCAATGCAAGAAGTGCATTCAGACATAAGGTCGCCCTATACTTNCATGCAACGAAATCATCTGTGGGAAGAAACTACGAATCAAGAAGCATGAGAGTGCCAACGGAAGCTTCAGATATCTTCAGTGCCACGATTTCAACTTCGGCAATGCAAGAAGTGCATTCAGACATAAGGTTGCCCTATACATTGCGGTAGATTCGATGTATGGAGAAGCTAATACTCGAACAAATCAGACTAAGCCTGCGATGTCTTCAGTGTTGGAATTTCAACTGTCCCTGCTTAAGAGACGTTTACCATCTTCTGCGACCCGGCCTATTTTCTGCCCATCACTTTCAATGGAGCTTGAGAGGACAACCAGAGTCTCCAACCTGGGCTAAATTCAGCCTATCTATTTTGTTAAGAGCGTGACACCAAACATATAAATAAATATATATATATATATCTATTTATTAATACGCTAGTACCTACCTACCTGCCTACTTACCTTTTGTGTCACGCTCTTCATCACTAATAGATACAAGAAAATTCGAGCTTTATTGAGTCCGGGAAGCTGGCGTATCTGTGATACGGCTGGAGACTAATCTCTCGGCCACAGGCCAGGTCTTTTTAACTGTTAATACGCTCGAAATTTTCAAGAATAAATCTTTGGGAACCTGTATCGTAGTTTTCTGCCGAAGGAATTCCACGGGTCCAGTTAGACAGAGCAACTTATAAATATAATCCACGAGTCCACTTAGACAAGGGCAGCTTCAGTAATTATAATCAGCAAAAAGACTGGTCGTATGAGATATTATACATCGAATCTCGGTGTTGTTTGTGATGTTGATGGGGAATTACCAGGGTACAATGCGAAGGTTTCACTGATCTATCTGAAGCGCCTTAAGCCAGACAGTGAACGTTTCACGGGTGGTGCTAGCTTATATAAGTATTTCACGAGTCCAATAATACGCCGAGGTCAGCAGTCCTGTGCAGCTGGGCAAGGTCTTTTTAATAATTTTTATGTCCCTGAGCCGTTCTGAAAGAACGGGTTGGGATCTGGAAAATTTCTACGTGGGGGTGGGCATTAAGAGTGCCAGTAAAATTCAACGGATGAGGAGGGGGGGCAGCGAGACAGAAAAGCTAGGCCATAAGCAGTGCATTTTTTTCAGGGCCTCATTTCCAGTGAAGGGTGCGTGTAACTTTTTAGGAAGGGAGTGTGCCCCTGTCATAGAATATCCTGAGGGTTCTCTTTTCCATTATTTCCAGTAATTCATTTGCGATTGAGGTTATATTCCGCTATGACATAACAAAGTCAATCCTGTCCGATTAGCTGTATTTTCTCGAACCAGGATTAACTTGACTGGTACCTATGCGAAGGTCTGCAACACAGTATACACAGTATAAGAATATACCAAGTCGAAACCAACTCACAGACACAAGTCTGCCTATTCAAATGTAATATTCAATAACTCTTTTTTCTTGAGTTTGATACTTCAGTCTTCTTCCAGGGTATCAGTCCAATGTTCCGTTCGCACAAAGCACGTGCTGGGAATTCTTGTCTCTTCATATGTCACGTGTCGACGACCAGTTCAGGCGTAAACACGAGTGCAAGTTTCCTGTCCAATTGCTATTGGGTTTTGCCCAGGCTGATGACTGCCGAAGCCTCATTTCCGGAGTCCGGAAACTGCGTCCAACTTGGCTCAGGGCGATGGAACCGATTTCCTGTTTGTACGCTACTACGCATTTCCCCTGACGACGCTGCGCAGATCTAGTGCGTGTGAGGCCGGATGCACCTGGTTTCCTGGCCAAGTTTGTTTGCGCTGCTGTGATGGCCAGCTAAGTGGCGCGCAAGGGAGCAGATTTTCTTGTCCCTCCGCTGTTAGGTCTTTCCCCACAGCTAGCTTGGTGATGAAACGTGTTTTTAAACATTGAATGTTCTGCTATTACTACGGGCTCCATTTAGTTCAACATAAATAAACATCAAACGAAAATAATTACTTAAGTAAAACTATATCTTCAGATATGCTAGAGCATGTTCTTCTCAATGTATGGGAAAGAACGTAAGCAAGAACTAGGTTGTTGAGTTATTTGAGAAGAGTTTACTATCCACCGAGCTGAATCCCTAGGTACTTTTACATCCTAGTACACATGTAATAAATGCAAGGTTAATATTAAAATAATAATATTGATAGAGAGAGCTTAGGTTGAGGGTAAGCGTAAGAACAGGGATGAAAACATTAAATACACAGTTTATAGCGAAGTAACGATAGTCACAGATGCAGTACATTATTTTCATGAGAAAGGAAATAAATAAACATAATATTATTCAATGGATTCTGGTGATTGCTTTTGAAGTTCGAGTGAGTACTTCATTGGCTGAAGGCCGTATTAACACAGTGCTGCGCTTAGCTGAGGGCCGCGCGAACACACCTCCACGATCCTCCCCTTGGCTACTCCACTGCAGGAAATTATGTATATTATCATCAACCAAAAGAGTGGACTGAATATATGGTATCGAGTCCCAGCGTTGAAGAATAAGTGTTGTGGTGCCATGCTACAATATAAACGTTTCACGGGTCTGCCTGAAAGGCCTTGCAAAGCCGTGAAACTTTCATGGGTCCAGCTAGTTTATATAAAAGCACACGACGGTCATTCTTAGTATTAGATTTATCTCTATGTGCTTCTTTGCTTGAAACAGTTCTTGGCATCGAAATAAAGAAGCTATTTTGAGCTTCTCTTAGCGCGATTGTGGAACCTGACTTTTATCACTTTTTCCATACATCGAAACATATTTTTGTTCGCAACACTGAAAACTAATAGGTAGAAAATAAGCCGGGTTGCAGATGGCAAACGTACGAGTATATCTCAGTACAGTTCTTCTTTTTCCACCAGGAATCAACAATTTCCAAATCATGCTGGATAGATTCTCAAACCTCTAATCTATCATTAGGCTTATCACAAACAGCCAGCAAAGTAACATCATCGGCGTAACCAACAAGTAAATTATTAACAAGATGAAACAGATCCACTGTATATACAATGAACAATAAAGGGCCCAGAACACTACCCTGTGGGACACCCGAAACCAAATCCAAAAACTTACTCCTCTTCCCATCAATAACTACACATTGACGTCTGTCATATAAAAATTGACTAATTACCGCGAGAACTGAACCACCAATACCCATTAATCTCAGCTTATGGAGCAGCCCAAGGTGATTCACGCGATCAAAAGCAGCACTAAAGTCAAGCTGTA
>LQNS02276930.1:5329842-5342678 GCA_001587735.2 Parhyale hawaiensis | reverse complement strand
ATAACGTGTTCCATCGATTTCTCCTTGCCTTTTCAGTGAATACTGTGATATTTATTCCAATAAATGTTTGTTTGCTTATCGTGTGTTTCATTAACTTTCATAAACGCAGAATGTCGTATCGACTTAGGTCAAATTATTTGATTCACCATCGACATACATTGATTTCATTCATTCGTCAATCCAAAGAGTTTCAAAAGCATTGATTATTGATTTCATTATTGCATATGTTTATTGTTTTCATTTCTTTGATTGTCATTTATAATCTTGTGGGAGGTGGCTCGCTTCCCAATAATTATGGCGTCATGTATAACTTTTTATGTCATTTCATTTCATATATAATATATATATATATATATATACTTTCCAATCAATTATGCATATATAAATATGTGACATATCTATCAATCAATTAATTATATATATATATATGTGTATGACAGCAACTCAAATTTTTCCCAAAACGCCGTAACAGACCTCGTTAGGCGTATCCACTGCATGTGAGATGATAAATATTCTTTATTTTATTTATTTACACAGCATTTTTTATTCGACCTCATCGCCTCTAGTACTCCCCTGTAATTGGTTCCCAAAAGTATGTAGTCGTGTTACTGTAACTTGTACATAACTGGGCTGCTCCTTGTGCCAGCAGCTACGAACCTTGAAGACTCAAAGTAAATCACTTCCAAACTATAGCACTCTAAAAGCGCATGCCTCCACTAAGCAAGGCAACAGTAACGAAAAATTCAAATTTATTCTGAAACTAAGATTTCCTTCATATCAACAGCAAATTCTAGTCATTTGTGCCTTGTAACAATAATAACAGCTTCTGTAATTTCCTTGATGACCCGTTAAACCATCACTGCTGAAGTCACTGCGTCAGTTGGATTAGCTAGCCGACAGAACACAGACCAACAGGCTCATTCCCAGAGAGAAGCCAGGACTCATGTTCCGGGTCTCTATAAGCTACATGTTTACCGTTAGGTCAAAAATGTTTAGATACCAAAGGAAGGAAGAAATGACTAGAATGCCTCGTAGCGTAAGACCATCACCCGCAGTAGGGGAAAATTCAACAAGGTCATTTTTAATGAACTAGGTTAGGCAACGCCCCCTAGACAAAAGGCGTCATAGCATTTAGTAAAAAAAAACCGTCATCTTTGATTCGGACGTGCTGCGTTATTCTCAAGAAATAAACCTAAAAATAAACTATTTTAAGCACATAATCATATCAACTGTTCTTAAACAAAGATAATAATGCTGCTTACCAAGCACTTTCATGAAAAAGAACTGAGAATATTTTTTTTTACTTGAATTACTTCACTTTGTTGAGACCGTGGTAGCTAGCCTACATAGAAGGCAACGCTCCTCCTAATGAGGTGAGTTTTATTATACAAAATTAGGTTACTATTCAGTTTATCCGGGTGAGTGCATTCATTTACTAATCTGCATGTGTTAAAATTCAGCTACTAATTGCATTGTTCCTATATTTTCTAGTATTCGTGCAGACAGCTAGTTCAATGCATGTAAGCCAAACACTGGCTTTGCAGACTGAGGTTGAATTATTTTCATGCTCAAGTCTGTTGGACATAAATTGCTTTCATCATTTGCAGAAGGAAATAGCCTGAGCATAGGTACCTATCAAAGATTTTACTGCAGTGAAACCCTTGAAAAAAAAATTGTCTAGAGGTGTGCAATCGTCTTATTGTGCTCTTACGGCCTTCAGCCGGCGAGGACTTATTATAAATTAACAAAAGCCGAGTAACCAAAACAAATTAACAAGTAAAATTCCTCAGTAAAATTTCAATAAGAAGCCACCAGGGTCCAGCACGCGAAATATATGTTTATTTATTTATTTATTTCTGTGCAAAATAATACCACTCTATCTGTGTCGTAGCTTAGCTGTTGCTGTGTATTGAAGCATTTCACCCCTGTTCTTATCCTTACTCTCCAACTAAACTTTTTCTATCATTTTATTTATTTTATTGCCAGTATTATTCTCATTTTACATGTACTTACACTGTAAACCCACCTAGGATTCAGCTCGGTAGAAATTGAATCTTCTCATATTCCCTGTTATAATAGAACAAATTGAAAGAACACGCTCTAGCACGTTAAAAGTACGTTTTATTGTGTGTTTTACTTAGCTTAAGATCCTTATTATCCATTGCTTAATATACAGTTAAATTGAACTATATGGAGCCAGTAGAACTACAATAATAATCAATAGAACAGTAGATGCTTTGGTGTTATAAAAACACCCTGCTACTGCCGGTAGAACACAAGAAGCGAGAGGTAACTTTCGAGCCCTGGGCCTTCCCGCATCTGGAAGTCACATCCGGTCGCAGGATGCGTCCTCCTCCCCCCCCCCCCAGTTATCAAGCTCGGAAAGAGCAGCAGCCGATAGGCATCCAAACTGTACCTCTGACTCTTTGCATAAGTTCTTCGTCAACATTGCATTCGTACACAGCGAATAGAATAATACACGAATATAGAAAATCCCATCACGAGCTAGTTGCGTGCCAGAGTTTTTATTATTGACGTCATGTGGCCTTATTACAAACTAAGATAGAAGTGTCACGAAGCAGACCAGGCTTGGTTCGTGCGCACTTGACCACTGTTGCGTCAGCAAGCTAGCCACTATAAAAACGCTCTGTTGATTGATCGCAGCGGGATTTCATTCTCTTCCATTCTGCTCTACGGTCGCAAGCTACACCAGCTCTGAAGCTTGAGTACAGGCTATCGTATATTATTGCATGTCTGCTCTACGGTCGCAAGCTACACCAGCTCTGAAGCTTGAGTACAGGCTATCGTATATTATTGCATGTCTGCTCTACGGTCGCAAGCTACACCAGCTCTGAAGCTTGAGTACAGGCTTTCGTATATTATTGCCTGGTTAGGCCTCGCCTCGTCTCTATTCGCTGTATTGTCATAGGCTATTGTTAGAATTTTGTTCTTCGAATTATCTCAGGACTCCTCAGGCTTCAGTAGTTTCTAGTGTTTGCATTTGAATAGCTTAGAATTGTATTCCGCCTATTAGTTAATATTGTGATCAACCCTGTCGAGAGGCACTCATTAAATATAGTGTGGCTGATTTTGATTGCCTGAAATCGTTTGGTTTCATAGAGTGTTAAGTTCACTTGCTCCATATTCTTAGCTTAGTTCGTTTGTTTTTTGTCTGCGTAATTGCTGCTTCAATAGACACCTGTAGTACATGTGCTAAATTGTTAGCCGTCATCCGTAGACAGCAGGGTTTGACCATTCATACCTTGTGTTTATGCAATTTGTCATTGTATACTAAGAGGCGTTATACAACTTTGGATAGTCTCTATAACTTGATAATTTCATTCAGTTGCAGTGGTGTCTCCAATACCACTATCTTGAAACTCTGTAAACTCTCATTGCTGAATAAACAAAAAAATTATAAAAGTCGTTACGACTAAAATTAATAAGTGTATTATTGAATCCTTTTTTTAAGTCTAAGTCTAGAACGCTGAAGATCGTTGGAGTTCGGTCCCAGAAATACCGGGCCGGAGAGAACCTTGGATGACATACTAGGCTCAAGAAAAGGAGCAATACACAGTACGTTTAGATGAACTTGTAATCATGTGGCTGCCTGAATTTGGTGTGATGGTACATTGCATTAACTGTTAGGTTGTTACATGCTTACAGGCCAAGTTGATCCCAGTTCGAGAAACTTTAGCTAATCGGATTGGATTGGCTTTGCTATGTCGTGCGGAAAGTATTAGCTACATTCATTATCAACGCTTAAGCAATGCCTCAGGACATTCCACGACATTATGAATGTAGGGGCTAGGCCAGAGCCTGAGGCATAGAGCCAAGCCCATGTGCGCATCTCACCGGGTAACAATTGAGATAATTATATCTGGGAGAAGACCAGGAGGGCAGTACGAATCATCATATATTAAAATCGAACGTTTCGGGTATCGTACCCATTATCAGCGAAATTGTAGAAGTAAACTACAAAAAAAAACTATATAGCCCAGACTAAAATTTACAAGTATAAAAACAATGAACAATTACAAAAAAAGCTAAAGGTTGTTAATATTTAACGGACATGCAGATTGGGCTTCATTAAGAGGAGGCTTCAAATTAAAAATGTAGAGGGATTCTAAAATACGCAAACTGATAGAAGAGGGCTGCGTATCTAAAATGGAGAAACTGTCAAGAGTGACTCGGACGCTACACCGTTCTGCATCCTGTGTCACCATGGAATTAGGAGGACTAACCAGCACGGTTCCGGTGCGAGCACTTTTACCGCTGTGTTCGCAAACTCTGGTCATTGTAGTACGTACAGTCGTGCCTATGTTGGTAGACCCACAGAGCGGGCAGCAAAATTGGCAGACTACAGAGCTTTGAATTGCTTTAGGAGGCCTGTCCTTGAATTTAAAGAATGAACCTATCGTAAATTTATTTACTAGAATGAAAATAAATTTCTTATCGGGAAGGAAAGTATTTAATTACAAGTTTCTCTAATTCGTTTTTCATTTTTTCGGATTGCTGACCAAAATATTGAAGAGTTACGTACCAGAGTTTGTGAATACAGCGGCAGGAGTGCTCCCACCGGAAGCGTGCTGGTTAGTCCTCCTCATTCCATGGTGAGACAGCATGCGGAACGGTGTTGCGTCCGAGTCAGCCTTGACAGTTTTTCCATTTTAGGTACGCAGTCCTCGTCTGTCAGTTTGCGTATTTTAGAATCCCTCGACATTTTTAAGTTGAAGCCTCCTCTTAATGAAGCACAATCTGCATATCCGTTAAATGTCACCAACCTTCAGCTTATTTTATTTTCTTTTTGTAATTGTTCATTGCTATTGTACTAGTAAATTTTAGTCTCGGCTAGTAAATTTTTTTTCTATTTTACTTCTACAGTTTCGCTGATGATGGGTACCCGAAAGGTTTGATTTTAGTATATGATGATTCGTACTGCCCTCCTGGTCTTCACCTTCCTAGTGAACCTGCGATGCCGAAGATACTTGGATATAATTATATCTGGTGAGGCCTTTGCAAGGTATTTATATTATATATCTGTATGAGAGGTCCTTGTATGACAATTATATTTTCTCCTTGTCTAACTTCTGTACTTAATGGTAACCACCTAGAGTCGGTGTGATTGACCAATTGTTATTCACTGGAAACAGACACACTTCTATAGGCTCAAATTTGAGCTGGGTAGGTCACCCTACTAGTGTCATAGAATATCCTGAGGGTTCTTTTTCTTTTGTTTTCAGTGATTCGTTTGCAATTGAGATTATATTCCGCTATGACATGACAAAGTCAATCCTGTCCGATTAGCTGTATTTTCTCGAAAAAGATTAACTTGACTGGTACCTATGGGAAGGTCTGCAACACAGTATACGAATATACCAAGTCGAAACCAACTCATAGACAAAAGTCCACCTATTCAAATGTAATATTCAATAACTCTTTTTTCTCGAGTTCAATTCTTTAGTCTTTTTCCAAGGTATCAGTCCATTTATTTCTTGGGAACTGAGTCTCTTATCTTATCCGGAATGGCTCTTGCTCTTAATCTAGTAAAGGTGAAATAACAACACTCAATTACGTTTTTAGTCTCATGACCAAATAATAATCTTTTGCATTTATTCAAAGAAATGATCGTACAAGAGTTATGTTTGGCAGCGTAGAAGACGCTACCCAAATGGTTCAATCGAAATTATAGAATAATTAATCACTCACAGAAGGAATCACCTATTAACATAAGGACAAGGTATAAATGATTGAATTCTATTTCGGGTGACTGCTACAATTTAACGCATGAGACATTAACTGAAACTTGTAAGCGAACACAACTATAAGAACAAGCTAAAATACAACAAATAACTCAAAACTCTGAGATCAGACGATCTCAGGCAACTTGGATCCGTGCGCTGCTTAGAGCGCCCCTCAACCGGGCAATCAAAAGGTTAAATGTAAAAGCAACACAAATCTAAACGATGCAAACTCAAAATTCAGAAACACTAAAGCGATTAAATACTGAAGAGGAGCCCTGAGATTATTCGAGGAAAATATTCCTAACAACACTAACAACTGCTCAATATCTGCAACAAGTTCTCCACAATTATCCACAAACTATACTCAACCTTGTCAGAGCGTGTGTAATGAACGAGCACTGAGTGAGGAGTTCGAGAGTGATGTTCCGTCGCAGCTAGTGAGCAGCGCTCTTTTCTAGCCACGACTTGCTGACGTAATCGTGATCGAGGGCGCTGAGTGCACACGCACTCGCTCCGTGGTATACCCAGTTGGTTTTCCCCCCCAAGGTTAGATGTTGCTGATGCAAGAGCCCTGACACGCACAAAGCACGTGCTGGGAAATCTTTTCTCTTCATATGTCACGTGTCGACGACCAGTTCAGGCGTAAACACGAGTGTGAGTTTCCTGTCCACTTGTTATTGGATTTTGCCCAGCGCTGATAACTGCCGAAGCCTCATGTCCGGAGTCCGGAAACTGCGTCCAACTTGGCTCAGGGCGACGGAACCGATTTCGGGTTTGTCTGCTACTACGTATTTCCTCTGGCGATGCAGCCCAGGGCTCCCGTGAGTGAGGCCGGATGCACCTTGTTTCCGGAGCGAGCGTGTTTTCGCTGCTATCACGGCCAGCGCAAGGGAGCCGATTTCATGCCCTCCGCTGTTGGGATTTTTCCACAGCTAGCCTGGCCTTACCAGATGTTTACTTGGCTGCGTTGTGCCTCGCAACTCCGGAAGCCACCGTCGTCTCTCTCTCTTCAGCAAGTTAGCTTTTTTAAGATGACACGTGTTTTTAAACATTGACTGTTTTACTATAACTGTAGTGTGTTACTGGTTTTGTGAATCTGAATTTTATCTTCTCCACAACTTTCAGTGAGGGACCTTGAAAACTAGTAGAATTTTAATTATTAATAAATTATATTTCAATCACGAATTGAGGAAAAGGGTAACGTGGCAAATTCCTATTATGCAAAATTGGCTGTTACGTTATGATCTCTCGAAATCAGATCTAATGAATATTAATTATTTCAATTATCACGTGAACTATTATTACAGGACTGATCAATCAATATATTGAATATGGCTCGAGCGGAGGCACGATTCAAAACCTAGTGAATGTGGCGCGGCAGAGGGTAATAACAACAAGAAACAAAAAACCTATTGCTATATTCACTCTTCTCTAACGCCCTGTTACAATTCTTCCTGGGACTTAAAACACAATGAATGCATGACCTACGCGTGGATACATGGAACACACAAAGCACTCCTATCGCCTTCTACACCTCTCACCGGAATTTCTAAACCCCACTATCATGATTCACCATTGCGATACTTATCTCGTAAATTGAAGATGCGGCAGTAGATTTCCGACCCGGTCTCTCTCTCCTCTCTGGCACCCACGTATGCTGGTCTATGGCGCACGTCTGGACACTGGCTGGCTCAGTAGGCCGTCCTAAGTAATTTATACCCGGCATTTTGAGCGAAAGTAAACAGTCAGCCTATCTGTAGTCTCTGACACTTTTGTCCCTTTCAGCCCTTGATTTGTGCTTGTCTAGTCGACTATTTTGCCCTCTAATTAACTAACCGTGACGCCAATCTCAATTATTTGTATAACAAAATACGGGTCTCGTGATATTACAGCTACTTATTGATCTTTCTCCCTCCTACGTCTCCTAGTTTTGATACTATTTGTAATAAATCGAGAGAGGAAAGCGAGGCGGTTTACTTTTTCCCATTAAAAACTCTAATTTCTCTACCTTGGCGGGTTCCATGTTCCTATACACTAATATCGAGACTATGGGTATACCCTAGCTATGAATACACATATATAAATGTTTGTGCGGCAGGTCATGGTTCGGCCGCAATTATCCAAAAAGGGTTCCTAAACAAACATAAATTAGATGTTCCGACGGTCGTGTTCCCTCGGATTATCTGTGATTGGAGGAGGCAGGTGCGACGCTTGCTGACGTCACCGGCGTCCCTTGAGTCCCTGCGCCTCTCCTGTGTGGCGTCGCTTGATTGTCGGTTACCGACTTGCTTAACTGCGTAGTAGCTGAATGCTGGATTTTGGTAGTAATTTAGGCATGTCGTAACATAATATACGGCATTACTACGGGCTCCCGTCAGTTCGACATACTAAGCATAATAATAAAACTATATCTTCAATCATGCTAGAGCATGTTCTCAACGTATTCTTCTCATAAAAAAAGGAATCAGACCAGAATAAAGAGGTGTCCAAGGGAAGAGCTGAAAATAATGATAATTACTTTATATAGGAAAGAACGTAGGTAAGAGATAGGCTATTGAATTACTTGAGAAGGATTTACTATCCACCGAGCTGAATCCCTAGGTGGTTTTATATCCTAATGCACACGTAACAAACACAAGGTTAATATTCAAAATAATATTAATAGAGAGAGCTTAGGTTGAGGGTAAGTGTAAGAACAGTGATGAAAACATTAAATACACAGTTTATAGCGAAGAAATGATAGACACAGACGGAGTACATCATTTTCTGAGAAAGAAATAAATATACATAATATTATTCAGTGGAATCTGGTGATTGCTTTTTGGTTCGGATGAATACTTCATTGGCTGAAGGCCGTTTTAACACAGTGCTACGCTTAGCAGAGGGCCGCGTGAGCACACTAGTAGTATATTCACCTCCGCCTAGGAGGTTATGTTTTCGACGTGTTTGTTTGTCGCTCTCTTTGTGTGTCTGTCTGTCACCAAGATAACTCAAAGAGTTATGAACAGATTTGGACGAAATTTACAGGGAATGTCAGGTATGTTAGACGGAACAGATGATTAATTTTTGGTGAAGATATGTCCATCCGTTTGTTTGTCTGCCTCATTTTTCTCAATGTTATAACTCAAAAAATTATGGATGGATTTTTATGAAATCAACATGAGTTGTTAGGTATATATCAAAAAGTAAATGAACAAATTTTGGTAATGATCCGTTTGTTCGTTCGTTTGTCACTGTTTTTAATTCTATGCTTGTTAGAGCAAAAAATCAAAAAAATAATGGATGGATCTTCACGAAATTTACAGGGGCTGTTGATAAAGTTAAACGACATGGATGATTAAATTTTGGCGCAGATCGGTTTGTTCGTTTGTATGTTTGACTCATGTTTGTCATAACGTTTGTTAGCAGTATAACTCAAAAAGTTATGAACGGATCTTGAAGAAAATTGCACAAGCTGTTATTATTATTAAAAGGTACGAATGCTTAAATTTTGGAGTTTATACAAAGAAAATTATGGTCTCAGAGCCAATTTGATTTTTTTGCTACCGTTGCCTCGCTTGGCGGAAGTATGCGCTCTCAGAGTGTCCTAGTATTGAAGAGTGATGACATTGATGACATAGAATGACATTCTGCTGTATGAGATTAGGGAATGGAATTGCAAAAAAGAAAAACTCCATGTTTTATGCCACACTGGCTTGAGGTATTTTAGCCATGTCACTGGCCTTACTCACTGATACATTATTTTGTGTGTTTTTTCCTATGTTTTAACAAATTTATTGATGCTCAATATTCACTTAGTGTTTCCAAATATGACCCATCTAACTTTATTTAGTGGTACTTTTTTTAGGAGTAAGTCAGAAGTACTGTTTGTGTGTATAGGTATTAATATTTCAGGGCAGTATTTGCTTACGTAAAAAAAAAAATTGAACTATTACTCCCACTCAAATCCAGCATTTTTGTCGAAATATATACAGTGCCTAGACATAAGTATTTGCACAACTCTATTTTTTATGTATTTTAAAAAATTTAGGGGCTGCTTTAGGATAATTAATAAAGGAAGTTTATATAACATACATATAATAGAATATTTAAACAGAACAGTCAAATGTTCACTTATAACAAGAAAATTTACCACAAGTAGAAGTAATGAGGGACAAAAGTATTTGACCAAAATAAATTTGATGTTGAATCTTTAATATTAAATAGTATAATTTGAATAAATTAGTTTGGAAATTATTCTAGAACGTTCACGAAACTTCTCGAAACAAATGCAATGCAAACAAACCACACCCGGTGCAATTAGTACCTCTCTAGACCTCGTTGAAGTCGGGCACACTCTCACTTCAATGCCTAAAGTTAAAGAAATCCCTGAAGCTACTCGTAAACGGATAATCCAACTTCGTAGTGAGGGATTAGCTTATAGAGTAATAGCAGAACGTGTCATTGTTTTTTTTTTTTTTCAACGGTTGGGGCAATAGTCCGCAAGCATCAAGTGACTGGGGTGGTCTCCAACCTGCCAAGAGCTGGCGCTCCGCGTATGATCATTGGTCGTCCTCGGCGCTACATGCTACGTAAGGTGACTAATGACCCCATCCATAACAACTCGTGTTGACCTTCAGAGTGAACTGGCGTCTCAGGGACTGCATGTCAGCAAGAAAACTATTGTTAGGGAATTGAACCGTACTGGCATTCATTCTTACACTCCTCGCAAAACTCCTCTTCTTACAGCAAAACATGTCAAGACCCGCTTAACATTTACCAAAGACCACCTGGTCAGAGGAAATGAGTTTTGGGAACGGGTTATATGAGGCGTCCAGAGTCAGAGGGACGAACCGACCAAAACGAAAAGTGGGAGAAAAACGCGGTCAAAGTTTTGCAACTTTAATTCTATCGTATTTTTGTATGTAAGCCCCTTATTATTCAATACTACATCTAATATACTAAATTTGTACCCGTTTAAACTTCTGAGACCAGAGAAAATCATCTAAATAAATTCTTAATCTGTAAAAAAAGAGTATAAAATTACCCACATTTTTTATTATCATAAAAATGTAACATAGACATAAAAAACATATGTAATAAAATGCTTGCAAAAAGATAAAAATAAAGTTATAGAATACCCATTTGCAGATTTTAATTCCTAATGCCTTTAATTGTAATTAAAAAAAACGAAAAGTAGGGGTTTTTTTCTTTGTTATCACTGAACTGCGGAGGTATTAATTACATTATTTAAAAATCTTAATGCTAAAATTAATTTGATTAGGTACTCACCATTGTGTGGAGTGGTCAGAAGGCTTGTGGTGGTGGTAGTTTTGGGTGGGGGTGGTTGGGGAGTAACCCATTCAGCACAGGTTGTAGACAGAAAACAGGCATAGATAGGTGGATGATAGAGTGACAAGTAGGGAGAAGAAGATGGTGGGGAAAGGAGGAAAGTGAGAAATAAATAGATAGATAGATAGAGAGAGAAAGAGAGGTATTGAAGGGGTTACAGGGCAGCGGGGTCGTCGGGCTCGTCATCATCCAAGTAATGATCGTCCCGAGGACGTACCCCTACTCTACCCTGCCCCCTACCTGCCTGCCCCCCACCTGCCTGCTCCTGGTCCTCGATGATAGTGGTGTAGAAGGGTTTATAAGCAGGGTCCACGTAGGTCATGAGTACTTTCAAGTCAGCCAGTAACCCAAACTAAACCTTCTATTACTCCTCAATAAGATCGCTTTTCGTGTTGTAACTTGTATACACATAGAGAGGAGGGTTAGGCCCTTCGTGATCCGTAGCTACCTCCAAACCGATAAAAGTGGTCGGTTCGCCCCTCTGACTCTGGACGCCTCATATGGTCTGACGAAACTAAAATAGAACTTTTTGGCCGAAACGATGCTCGGCATGTATGGAGGAAACGTGGTACTGCCTATGACCCCAAAAACACCATCCCCGCCGTGTAGCATGGAGGGGGCAGCATCATGGTGTGGGGTTGCTTTACTGCCCATGGTGTTGGGGATCTTCATATCATTGATGGCAAGATGAATAGTTTCATGTACAGGGAGATATTACAGAAGAAGATGCTTCCGAGTGCCAAAAAATTTTACGGACGGCGCAGGTGGACCTTCCAACAAGACACCGACCCCAAGCATACTGCGAATTTAACGAAAGAATGGTTTCAAAAGAAGAAAATAAATGTTCTTCCATGGCCTAGCCAATCAGCGAATCTTAATCTAATAGAAAAATTGTGGCGTCTTTTTAAATCTGGTGTTCTCAAACAGTGTCCTAAAAACCTTAATGAATTAAAAGTTATCTGCATGGAAGAATGGAAAAAAATACCATCAAGTGAATGTGAAAAGTAAATTTCCAGTTATAACAATCGTCTCCATGCTGTTATTGCCAATAAAGGTCACGCCACCAAGTACTAATGTCATAAATTTATTTTGTCAAATACTTTTGTCCCTCATTACTTTTGGTTGACGTAAATTTTCTTGTTATAAGTGCACATTTGACTGTTCTGTTTAAATATTCTATTATAATTATGTATGTTATATAAACTTCCTGTAATAATTATCCTAAAGCAGCCCCTAAATTTTTTAAAATACATAAAAAATAGAGTTGTGCAAATACTTAGTTCTAGGCACTGTAGGTAAAATAAGGCATTCTAAGACTTTCTCATTATAATTTTTATATCAAAAACGTTTAGTTTTCGAGATATTTGACTTTGAAGTTCCCACTTTCCTTACGACGTAAATGGCCGGCGTTATCATAGGCTTGCTTGCTACCCCAGGAACCAAACCCAACCAACTCAACCTAACCCAACCTAGCCTAACTAAAAAAAACCTGTTCTTAAAACAATAGGAACTTCAAAGTCAAATATTACCAAAACTAAGAATTTCCGACAAAAATTTTATTCCTGCAAAAAGACTTAGAACGGCTTATTTAACCTAAATATGTCAATAAAAATATTGGATTCGAATACGGGTAATAATAATAATAATATAAAAAGGAGAACCAAGCTATATATATAAAACATGTTTACTGATTAAAAGCAAACGTTTCGGATTAAAATAAATCCATCTTCAGTGCTGAAATATCAAGAGAAAACATCAAAT
>LQNS02276930.1:5170197-5189841 GCA_001587735.2 Parhyale hawaiensis | reverse complement strand
GGGATGTGGGCGGTGGCTATCAAAGGCCAACATGGCCCGGCACCAGAGGGGCTGCAGGGTGTGGGACCCTGGAGGGGGACCTAACCCCTGACGGGGGTGCATGGTCGAAGGAAGGAAGGAAGGACGATAAAGACGAGGATGACACATCACTAAAGGTCGAGGATGGCACATCACTAAAGGACGATGAGGACGATAAGGACGAGGACGGCCCATCACTAAAGGTTGTTAAAGACGTAGACGGCGCGTCACTAGGGCTTGGACGATAAGGATAACGACGGCACGTCACTAGGGCTTGGACGATAAGGATAAGGACGGCGCGTCACTAGGGCTTGGACAATAAGGATAACGACGGCACGTCACTAGGGCTTGGACGATGAGGATAAGGACGGCGCGTCACTAGGGCTTGGACGATAACGACAAAGACGGCGCGTCACTAGGGCTGGGACGATGAGGTTAAGGACGGCGCGTCACTAGGGCTTGGACGATAAGGATAACGACGGCACGTCACTAGGGCTTGGACGATGAGGATAAGGACGGCGCGTCACTAGGCTTGGACGATGACGACAACAAATGTCGGAGACGATAAAACGAAGTCGCGCATGGCGCACGAACTATTCCAGGATATCTACAGTCACAGTTCAGGATATTTACAGGTCACTGATCGATGTCACAATCGGTAAAAGCGCACTTAATGAGGCGTTGTGCGCGGCACGCACCCCACGGGCACGGGGTGCGTGCTCAGACTCCTCTCGAGAACTCTCCCGCTAGGTTCTTATAGGAAGGCCCCGGGCAGTTCTCGAACCTTCGCGAAACGTCTGCATTCGCATGGAGAATACCGCCTACTCATGGGCTCCAACCAATCCCCTACGATGCTTTTTCCCGCGAATACTGGGCAATCTGCGACTGGTCGCTCAAATGATAGGTGCCAACTCCAGCTTTATAAGAAAATTGTACTCATCTCCTAAGCTAGAAATATTGGCATACAACTCGTAATAAGTATATCACGGGGTGCCTTAAATATTTAGCAAGTTTGTTCATTACATAAATTACGAACACACTGTTTAACTTAAGCGTATTTAACAATAACCATTGTACACGTTGTTGGCATCTTCCGCATAACTCTGCAATAGAACAATCTAGATTCGCGCGCTATTCAGGATCACATGAGACACAGGTATACCTACAAATATAAACTATTTACACAGCTAATGAATATGTCACTCATTACAGCGTATTATTCAGCAACTCAGGCTCTACATTGTCTGAAATTATGTACTGAAGTTAGGATAATTTATTTGTGATAATTTTTTAAATTATTAGAATTTGAGATTTAGTTATATTCAATATGCCCGCTGATGTACATATATATACGGATATCAATATGGGACATACATATATATTCAGCTTGTGCACATTGTTTCCTAACAAAGGATTGGAATAGTGTCTCCATCTAGGTTCTTCAACAGGTTTGCGAACTGCTCTGGAACCTTATAGCTCTCTATTGCGGCTAGAATAATACAATGGATTTAATTCTATGCGGACTGCAACAATACGAGTCGCCCTAGGTGAATCACGGGTCTTTGCGGAATTACTTCCGATTAGCTTGCTAGCGAAAGTTGGAGAATCGTAAGGATTTTGGGCAACTTGAGTCAGCGATCTAGGGGATGACGCTGTGCGTGGCTTTGCAAGCAATCTAAGTAAGACGTTAGGTTACGGTGACTCGGCGAGTTGAACGTATTGCAGACGGAAAATATGACTTGCATATGTGGCAGTAGAGTCTAGAAAGCTAATACCAATCACTACTGTCTTGAAAAAAATACACATAATAGATTGGAAAAGTGAAAGTTCCGAATGATGGCCCGAGCTGCGTAGACCGCTGCACAGGCAGCTAGTTAAAATTACTATCTACTGTCTAACGCACAAAAAAAAAAAAAAATAAATAAAATAACGTTTTGCCTAATTTTACTGAAATGAGAGTGGATATTTACTTCAGAATGAAAGACGTGCTTGTGTTTTTTTTTTTTCAAGAAAGTAATAAACTTATATTACCAGACCTGACCAGTTTGCATTACTGTGCAATCATTGCAGCAGTCTAAGTAATAAAATTTGATGCAATAGCTGTATGATTTGAGAAATATTCACAAACTTCGAATATTTGATGTGACAAAGCTACGATGCAGTGAATGCGTCTTACATATCCATTGTTGTCTTCTTTTCAATGAATGTCCAAGCTTCTTCAAAGTTCAATGGTTGCTTAGAATGACAAAAAGAGCAAATGTTTCACTAAAATTCATACCTCATTTGTTTTTTACAGGTCCGGCTGACAACAACCTGCCATCTAATCTTCTGACAACAAGCATGAGAGCAGACTCGAAGGTCTCTCAACTCTGCTTGGTAACCTACTCCGCTGCACCCCTGCTTAGAAGTGTGTGCTTCTTCCTTTCCCATTAAACCTTTCACACTTCAACGGTGAATTCACCTCAGGTGCGAATGTTCCCAACTCGTTAAAATTGTTTCTCAGGGCGTCAACAGCGTGGATTGACCCACCGTAGTAGTAGTGAGTAGTAGCAGAGTGAAGATTCACTACGTTACCATTTAGATAGATGATTATCGTTTTCTTCGTGTTTTGCATATCAAGGTATATGTTTCTTCAGCATTTATACTAATTTGTCTAACAATATCGAAAGTCCTTTCTGGTATCTGTTCATTTTTTGTATCATTTGAACTACGGAAGACAGGGATAGAGAAATCTTATTTCATTTATCAAAATATAATTAAGTTATTGCAGGATCCAAACGTATTAAAAAAGACACATTGCGCCAGAAGAATAAAATCACATTATTTTACCTTTATTTGCAATTCACCAGCTGTGAAAAAAAAATGATTGGTACTGAGCCACAAGTAGTCCTCTTCCTTCCTTCTTCTCATCAAGCGCACCGACAGAACACAAGTAAAATTCGGAAAAATCCTCCGAATCTAAAAAGAGTCTCTCGAAATGCTCTCATCAAAATTCTCGGAAGCGAACTTGTACCCAAAGAAGATGCTCCCAACCGTCACAAAGCCAGCCAGTCATCAAGCTTCGAAGGACAGTTGCACTCTAAACGGAAAAATTCTCTATTGAGCGGAGAAATCCTCAGAGATAGTGTTGTGCCAAGCAATGCCTTTGGTAATGATACTCAGTCATGCTCCGAGAAAACTGCAGTTCGGGAGGGCTGTGATGAAAATAGGTTACCATCACTAAGTGATGTTACACAGATATTGAACATGGCTTCCAGTCGTGAAGAAAACTTATCAGTGGGCTATAATTCTGCATCCTCCACAGCAGGTCTAATCACACCAGCATCGCAAGCAGCTAATAGTCCTGCAGGGAACTGGTCATTCAACCGAACGTCTTCATCCCCAGGAGCTTATCATAGCATATCAGCTGTGCAAGCGATGGACGATCTCCCTTCAAACTGGTCGTCGAGCCAAATTTCTTCACCTCAATGCCCGATACAAATAATACCTCATCTGCGAGAGGAAACTTTGGATGAAATCATCCCTGTTGATGTCGATAAAGATAAGGAGATATGTGCGGACCAGCAAGAACGACCTAATGGCCAACAGCGTCACTCGACCGTGCACCAAGTAGCTACAGAAAATGCAACTGAGCATCAAAACACGGAACAGTCGGACAGACAAAATTCTTTTCATGGCACGACATTGAAAGAAGGAGCTTCCAGTAAACTGGTTCCAACAGACAAATCCGTGCACAGTCAAGTCGAGTGTCATACGCTAGCGCACAGCGAAGCACATCCTACTACCAAACTTATTAGGCAATATCGATACTATCCTGAGGCATCTATAAATGATCACTCTGACCATCCCAACAAGACAGCACAAGTTCCAACTATTCAGGCGTCATTACTTCCGTCTCCTGACGAGAATCCTTTCACTGAGCAGAAAAAAAAGGTCATTTCCTCTTTACAACATAGTCCAGGAGTTGCCTGCAATAAGTCTGTAGATAGTCAACCGCAGTATACTACGCATTGCCAACAGTATCCGCCGAGATACGATCAGTATCTTCACAGAAAAACATCTAAAGAAAGCATATCAACTATATGGCAAAGTGAAACAATGCAATCTACCAATATACATCACAACACATCTCAGAATCTTTACCAGTCTGCTTCATCTTCTCCCTCCTCGACAGCAGGGTGGTCAGCTGCTCAAAATCAAAGTCCACCCCAAATGAAGTTTCAGTCGTATAGCAATCCGCACGTAGGCGCGACCATGCCCCCCACACAACCGGTAATTGCTTCTTTTTCTGCCTACCAACAGTTCACAGCCCAGTATTATTATCAGTATTTTATGCATCCCATGACGAATCAAGCGAATACAGGCTCCTGCACATACCCTATAGCTTCTCAATTTGGAGTTCACTCAGGTGGCGGCGGGAGCTACGGAACACCGTCCCATTCATTGTCGAACTATCAAAAAGGCATGTATTATAATAACCAGTCGTACCAGTACCATAGTAGCCAAGGATATTACTAAGTAAAACTTACTCCTATTCAGCCAGTTACTGGAAATTTGGATAACAATAAAGTTGGTACAACTGGCCAGCATTTAGCAAGACAAATTGGGGTAAAATGTTGGGAGTTCCACAAAGTATTGCCAGTATGAAGACTTAATCTAACATGAAACAGGGCTCCTCATTAGGCGTCGTGGAACTTGTTTAAACTATCAGGGGTCAACTAACAACTACGAACCAAAACTTTTCCGATTAATCTCAGAGACAAAAGAAGAGGATGTAGAAGTTAAGCTAGTGATTCGTAAGCTTCGTACTTAATTCGTGCAGGTTTTAGTTTTGCATACGGTACAAGAATTAGTGCTACTAATTCGTACACCTACATCTTTAACTTTAGTCAAGTATTGCAGTTTCTTAATGTGATATGGTGCAGATAGTGATAATATAAAATGTATATCCTTAGCAAAGGAGAAATTGCAATATATACAGGTAAAACTGGTATTAGTACTCGCTTGACCTCTAACAACCACGGCATGTGACATTTTTCTATTAAATATAAAAACATTTACCGTACTACCACCACCTTAGAATGTCAGTGCATGTTTCAGTTACTATCAAATGAAATTAATATTGTTAGCTTACTATGAAGTCATTTTAAGATTAAAACTACAACTAAGTAAGTTCATAGGGATAGATAAATGTTTATTCACACGGTTGTTGTGCTCCTTAGTCCTACTAATTAGCAGCATTACCTGGGTTTTTCTTCAGAAGTGATAGAATAATTGTATTATGATTTTGCAAGATGAGATTACTTTACGCTTATGTTTTACTTAGATAAGCATAGATAAACTAAACCGGGTCGATACGGTACAGTACGTGTCACTATCGGACAAGGGATTAGAATTTCGCAGTTAGGCACCAGTGTTCAGTTTAACCCTTTCGTTCCCAAAACTCTTCTCCTGCTATGAGGTTCTAGATGTAGCATATAATAGACACTTTCATTGTAATCACATGAGTTCCACTTTCCGTTTTATTCAAAAGTAAATAAAATATAAGGACTGACTTCAGACGGGTTGTAAAATATATTGGGTAAAAGTTTCCTTTAAGCACATTCAAAATGTGTTTTTCTTAATCTACTCATTTTTCAATGCAGATTACGAATCTGAAATCGGTTTCTGGCAGTGGGCTCTTCTTTTTGAGATATATGACTTTGAAGTTCCCACTGTTTTCCTATGGGAGAAAATACCCGGCAATGGCAGAGTGTAATTGAACACCTTTTAAATAGGTTTTTTAACCTAACCTAAACAATGCTATAACTCGAAAAATATTGTGAAAATAGAAAAATTGTCATGAATAAAATGTTACTAAAATTCAATTTTACATATGCTGTCTGATATTATAAGGATCCGACCGTATATGACGGAAATATACCCACACCCCCTTGGGGGATTGTAACTAGAAAATTAGGTCCGACCGCCAAAAACGAACTTTAGATTCGGATTCTACATCGAAAATTACGTGTAAGAAATAAAATAAAATGAGAAAAATATGTGCTTAAAGGTAGCTAATACCATATACTATCCAAAATTCCAGAGCGAGAAACAACGGGCTGGTTTCAATAATGAAGATTTTGATGCGGGAGCTGCAGTTTTCGGGGGAAAGAAAGGGTTAAATACAACGCAAAAACTCAAGGTTGTGATTACTCACCATTTCAACAAATGACATTTAGACGTTAGAGTGTGTGTTTTTCTTGTTGTATACATTGAATGCATATTATTTTCATTTGCCAACTGTGTTCATATTTTACCTTTATATACTGCGTGTGATCTATAGATCACATAATAAATCTTACATGACTTATAGATTTAGCTTATTATCCTGATTCTTTCGATTAGAATCCATGTACGAATCGAAATGGCCTACGTATATCGAGATTTTTGTATCACCTCGAACCTAATTTCCATGGCTGGTGACCACGCCCAGAGGCACAAATTAGGGACAGATAGAAACTAATGAATAGTTATTACATGTGAACAAGATGTACAAATGTAGGAACAAATGCGCACCCACATCGTGGTCGGAGCTAAAGTAGTGCAAAGCACTGGGACGAACCTAACGAGCACTCTGAAAGCGCATACCTCCACCACGAAGAGTAATATTACCAAAATTTCAAATTGGTTCTGAAACTATGATATCCTTTTTCATCAACACCAAATTCTGGTCATTTGTGACTTTTGACAATAATAAGTTCGACAATATTATCGAAGATCCATTTAAAAGTTTTCGCGTTATATTTCATTTAAACTTTCCGATAAACATTCACCAAACACACCAACCGATCAAAAGTAACATTTCATCGTTTAGGTCTTTTACCATTTCTAACAAACATATTATGTTTGTGTCGTTATCTTTTCTTTGCTCGGCTGTTTAGTAGTGTTTTTAAACCAGTAATGAGAAATACTATATGGGTTGTTGTGTACATTTGAAGTGACTTTAGGCAGGTGTGTAAAAACCCAATACCGTCTACGGAAAAAAAGGCAGACCAACAAACTAAGCGGTCTATCAGATTTTCATGAAAAAAATAATTATCATTTATTTATTCAATCGTAGTTAGGGGAGCATTGGTGGGGTCGGGAGGAGGTCTAAAAGGCAAATGCTCCCCTAATTACGATTGAATAAATAAACAATAATTTTAGATAAATAATTATCGGTTACACGTAACATGCCTAACAATTCCTGTAAATTTCGTGAAGATCTGTTCATAATGTTTCGAGGTAAATTGGTGAAAGACAGAGAGAAAGTAAACTCGACGAAAACAAAACCTCCTTGGGGGAGCTAATTTGGCGCTTAGACCTGTTCTGTGAAGGTACTGTGAGAGTCACAAGTTTATGGTAGGTTTTTCACAGTCTTAACACGTCATGCATTACCATCAAAAGACTTGAAGAAAAGTAAACGGACATCAGTACGAATAACCCCCCCCCCCTCCACTCACGAAGTGCAAATTGCTAACATAGGCGACTTCAAACTTAATTTATAGCAGCTGTCAACGTAGTAGGCAAGGTAAGCCAGAAAATTTGCAAAACTGCGCAACATGGTGACAACAAGGAAAAAAGCACCACAGCGTAATAAAAAACATCATCACAAGATAGCACAAATTCAAAGTCATCGCATTGTAGTGGAACTTGAAAATCATCGCATTTTAGCGGAAACATGAAGATCCTCGCATAATAGCGAAAACGTGAAAATCATCGCATAATAGCAGAAGCCTTAAACATAACCGCCCTATTAAGCGTGGACTTGGAAAACTTCGCATTAAAGAATAACTCGAAAACTTAGCATTGTAACGGAAAATACCAAACTATAAGTCTATAACAACGAGAATTTAAAAATTGTCTGAAATAGTTGGCTTAATTTTCGCAAGAGAAGGTAATTTCACTTCTCGGTGGTGAAGTGACAACGATGATCCTAAACAGCAGTTATACAACCGTGTGTTTAACTTCTCAAAAATGTCCAATATAACTCTTTCCTCACAATTTCTGTACAAACTTTATTAATGAAAATTCGTTGAAAAAATGGCAACCAATTTCAGACAAATGAAATTCTATTTTTCACAGATGAAACTGAATTTCACACAAACAAAAGCCACTTTCACACAAATAAAAATCAATTTCACACAAATGAAGATCTATTTCACACAAATGAAAGTCTAATTCACACAAATGAAGATCTATTTCACACAAATCAAAGTTTATATCACACAAGTGAAAATCTGTTTCACATAAATGAAACGACTTTATAATTAATGAATTTTCATTTTCGAATAAGTGAAGCAATTAATATGCTACATGTATCGGAATGTTTCATATCCATAGTACTTTTGTTTGAGAATGGGCCTGTAGGTTCGTTTGAGAATGGGCCTGTTGGTTCGTTTGAGAAAGGGCCAGGTGGTTCGCTTGAGAATGGGCCTGTTGGTTCGTTTGAGAATGGGCCTGTTGGTTCGTTTGAGAAAGGGCCAGGTGGTTCGTTTGAGAATGGGCCTGTTGGTTCGTTTGAGAATGGGCCTGTTGGTTCGTTTGAGAAAGGGCCAGGTGGTTCGCTTGAGAATGGGCCTGTTGGTTAGTTTGAGAATTTGCCAGGTGGTTCGTTTGAGAATGGGCTTGTTGGCTCGCTTGAGAATGGGCCTGTTGGTTCGTCTACTGTCGCCTATCTAATGTAAGTAATTAGATTAGATAGGCGGCAGTACACGAACCAACAGGCCCATTCTCAAACAGACACCGAAACTTGCGCCCCGGCCTTCTAAGAGTTCGCATCCATACAGAAAATCAGTTTTATAAATGAAGTACCAATTTTTCCCGAACAAAAACAAAAGTTTCCAAACTGAGTGCGTTTATACCAGTTTCACACATTTTTTTATGCATTGTCCATGTGTTAACGAAATTAGGCAAGTTGCATGAGTGTTTGATCGAATTTTATGTTTTTGTGTTATGTATTTACAAATACACTGGCTGGTGGCATCTCATTATGCTGGTCCTCCGCTTCAAGATTATGTACATCAAGATCTGCCCCAGCGACTCAAGAAGAGTTTGCAAGGCGTATATGGAAGCAGAGCTCGTCGTAATTGTGAAGGACAGATTCCGTCTTACCGTCTGCACAGATACGGTGAAAAATTGGCTACATGGAGAACTGATTACGGTGCAAGCTGTACGTCCTATCATCCAACTGTCAACAGGTCTGAAAACAAATATAAAACGAACTAAATATTCTCAGAAATTGTTTTAGGCCCGTGCAAATGGGAGAAATCTCGTTTGGATAGATAAAGCTAACTTCAATTTATTTGCCAGAGAAAAGTAGAAAAGAAAAAAGATCCAAGGTGGGAACCAGAGCGGCTGTGGTTTCGCCCATTAGTAGGGAGCTTACTTGCACTGCATTTGTGCAATGAGCAATGCTCGGAGTGTTCTGTTTAAAACTCGGCGGGGCGCTTTTAGAGCGGAGGACTGCAATGCAGGGTTTCAGACACTCTTCGATGACTGTGATGGGCAAGGAATAGGAATGTCTTCCTTTATGGTCGGAATTGCTTAATTAGCTCATTGATGACTGAAGTTAGTGGTGTGAGAAAATGCAAGTTCTAACTTCTACGCCTTGGTCTTTATTCATATTTGTTGAACGCACCGTGGAGTTTTACTTAGTAAATGATTTTTTCACACAAAAAAATATTTATATCACTGGCATTTTTCTAAATTTACATGTTCTTTTTAAAAATTGGAAATGTCGCTGAATCCTCTTGAGCTTCTTTGGAGTAGTTTCAAAGCTCACGTGAAGAGGAGCCTGCGACAGAGAATGGATGGATTATTCCAAGCTCCGGGTAGAGAAGGAATGGCAGCAGCAGAGCAAAGTATGAGGTTTATTGAGAAACAGGAAGTGAATGCCATAGGTAACATCACTCCGCATATGTTAGCAAACTGTGCATCACGTGGGGAAGTATTATCCATTGGTTATACGTCGGGAAGATTTGAAGAAGTTTGAGTAAACCATTTGGCCTGCAGTAGTTGAAGAGCTTGGTTACTGCACAGTTGTTGATCTCTGTTTTTTTTATGTTAAGTTAGTTGAGTTTTTCATGAGCGTCTTCCGGAGGGAAAGAATTGAAAACTGCTTTCCACGTCATAATCAAGTAGTCTCCTGTCGGTTAACGCATGCACATATTTTTTACATGGATAATATTTGGGGTAGAACCATTACATGGAACAGCAGTTTGAAGAAAGATAATAAGGATTTCATATTGTGCTAGCACGGCCTTCAGCTAGCGCAGCACTGTGCTTATGCGGCCTTCAGCCAATGAAGAACTCACTTCAACTTAATAAAGAAATAAAAACTTAAGAAGCAGTTACCAGAGACCAGTGTATAATAGTGTGTTTATTTCTTTTCCCCTAAAAAATATTTTACTTCACCTGTGTCTGTCGTTACTTCGCTATGTACTGTGTATTTGATGTATTCATCACTGTTCTCACACTTACTCTCAACTTAAGCTCTCTCTATCAATATAATTATTTGAATATTAACCCTGTGTTTACTGCGTGTGTACTAGGATGTAAGAACCACCTAGGGATTCAGTTCGGTGGATAGCAAATTCTTCTTAAATAACACAACTTATCTCTTACTTTCGTTCTTTTCGAGATAATGTAATTATTGTTATTTTCAGCTCTTCTCTTAAACACCTCTTCACTCTGGCCTGAATCCATTGTTATAAAAGAAGATTTAGAGAAGAACGTGCTCTAGCATGTCTGAAGTTATATTTTCAGTGTGTGTTTTACTTAAGCTTAAGGCCCTTTATAATCATTTATGTTTGATATTCAATTAAGTTGAATTAAACTGAGCCCGTAGTAATAGTAGAACATTCAATGTTTAAAAACACGTTTCATGCGATGAAAACTCACTCCCTGAAGATGTAAGAGGCAGAGGTAACTTTCAACCCTCGGGGCACCTCGTATCAGCAAAGCACATCCGGCCAGGAAACAAGACCGCCGAGCCAGCAGTGCGGGAAAGACCCGACAGCGGATGGACAGGAAATCTGCTCCCTTGCTCTGTGCCAAGCTGGTCGTCGAATGAGCAAGACATATCCGGCCCCGGAAACGAGGCTCCGCGCGTCACCAGCGTGGGCAATACCCAACAGCGGATGGGCAGGAAACCTGCACCCTTGCTCTGCACCTAAACTGGTCGTCGACACGTGACATATGACGAGACAGAAAATCCCATCACGTGCTCAGTGCGTGTTGGGGCTTTTGCATCAGCGACATGTGACTTCAGGGAAAAACCTACAAGAGAGTGCCACGAAGCAGGTTCGTGTGGACGCAGCCAACTCAACCATAGTTACGTCAGCACGTAACTACAATAAAAGCGCTTCGTTCTTTAGTTGCGACGGATTATCACTCTCACTTCTCAGCTCTACAGTCGCAAGCAGGAAGCAAAGAATGCAACGGGAGGACTCAATAGGACTAAAATGAAACTTAGCCGTGACCGCACGTAGCAAATTTACATCACATCGACGAGTCGAAATATTGAGTGTGGGACCTCAGGCCTTCGTGTGTTGTTTTCTTGAACATATCACCGTGTTTTTTCGATTTATTTCACTCAATCTCCCTCCCGCTCCTGACTGGCCAGCAACTTGAGCTGCAAAATACCGAAAAATGTTGTCGTCATGTACAGAAAGTTCGAGCAATAGGCTAACTGTTACTGTGGTTTCTATCGCGTACAGAATTGGCCATAATGGTGCTTATATTTGGTGGTAAGGAATAAATATGTTCTGTGAAGAACACTGTGAACTGAATATGAAGCGTAATTAAGGCTTCAATCAAGAAAAAGAAGTTAAATTAGGTAGCCGAAAGGGAACAAATTCGGCGCTAGTGCTGTGAAAGTTTTCACCAGCATGCACTGCAATTTTCTATAGATAATTGCCAAATTAGTATATATTATCTTAATTTATGTACACGCTAGAGATAAATTTCGCAAATTACCACGAATTTTCTGGTTAAATTAGTTAAAATACTCATAGGCAGTTCAGCCATAGAGTTGTTGATGGTGACGTCACTTTTTGGTGCTAATTTCTCGTGAGTTCTCCCGTTAAGCTCTTTGCTTCCTGGTCGCAAGCTACACCAGTTCTAATAAGGTTGAGTACAGATTGTGGGAAATTTTGTTTGGACTTGTTTCACTTATTGAGTAGTCGTTAGTGCTATTAGAAAAATCTACCTCGCATAATCTCAGGGCTCCTATTCAGTATTTAATAGTTTTAGTGTATCTGAGTTTTGAGTTTGCTTAGCTTAGCGTTGTTTTCGCTTTTGTATTAATGTTTTTGATTAGCCCTGTTGAGGGGCACTCGTAGTAGTGTACGGATCCTAGTTGCCTGAGATCGTCTGTTCTCAGAGTTTTGAGTTATTTGTTGTATCTTTAGTTTATTCGTTTAGTTGTGTTCGCTTCATAGCTGCTTTCGTGGGAGTTTTCAAGTTTACCTCTCATGTGTTAATTTGTCGCCGTCACCCGAGATGGAATTCAGTCATTTGTACCATGTCCTTATGTAAGTAATTCTCAGTAATTCATATGGGAGTCAATGCTACATCTTTTGTAGGTGAATAATTGTTCGATGTTTTTAATTGATTTATGGGAGTGCCTTAGGCACCGTTCAACCACTTGGGTAGCGTCTTCAACCAATCACAAACATTGTATAATTACTTCGCTTAATAAAACAAAAAAATGATATAAGTCGTAAGGCTAAAAAAGTAATCAGGTGTGGTAATTATCCTTTATTAAATTTAAAGGCAGGAGGTTCGAGATCAAGAGATTCCGTTCCAGACAGATATATTGGACTGAAATAGACCCTAGAAAACTCTGAGTAATATTTGAACTCAAGGAAAAGGAGTTATTGAACATTACATTTGAGTAGGCAGACTTGTGTCTATGAGTTGGTTTCTACTTGGTACATTACTATGCTGAGTTGCAGACCTTCTCATAGGTGCAAGTCAAGTTAATCCTGGTTCGAGAAACTATAGCTAATCGGACAGGATTGACTTTGTCATGTCATAAAGGAATTCAGTTTCAATTGCAAATGCTTTACTTAAACAAAAATAAACCCTCAGGATATTCTACGACAATATGACTGCAATATTTGTTTCATGAGATCGTACGGTGATCATTTTTCATTAATGATTCAAGCAAAGTTGAAATATATATGGACAAGATTTCTTAAACACCTTGATGGCACTTTTTTGTACTTTGCATTATATGTGTCAGCTTTAAGTTCTCGTGTTGGAATGCAAGAGTCAGCATTATCTAATCAATATTAGATATCTGGCTGGGATGAGCTGGCCTTTTGAAATATACCTATATTGTTTAGGCCTATAGCATTACATAAATCAAATATTGCTATTATATATACATATTACAGTTTCTGGTCCCGTCAACACCCGTAATTATCCAGACAGGGGGCTCATCCGTCCGCCCTTGTGTTTTGGTTAGTAGAATAAATATAAAGGATCGAGACAGCTTACACAAGTTTTACCGTTTTACAGCTTCTTTAGATTTTACCTTACTGACCGCAGAAAATAATTACCTTTGAACCCTTTTATCTTTAAGTAGATATTATCGTCTATCCTTATGATTCTATTGGCAATCAACTTGTTAGTACGCTTCCAGAAAACAATTGTGAAAAACTTGTGCAAGATTTTAAAGTATTGCAGCATCCTCTGTAGATAAATTGAGGAATAAGTACTAGTTGGCATCTGACCCGTAGGCTTATAAACGCGTGTCTACTGCTCCGCCTTCAGTTTACTCTGCATGACTATGGGTACAGGTACCCGAAACGTCGCTCATGGTTCCTATTAAAACTGTTTTCGCCAAGTGGTTTTCTTTTACTGTCTTGCGAAGCTCTAGGGCTGAAGTAAAAGAAGCATTCCGTAAACTCGAAAGGCTTCAAACTAGAACTAAACGCGTAAAATTCACATGTCATCTCCGTTTCAACAAGACTTGCCTGGTATACATAATAGCAGTATTTGATTTATATAATGCTATAGGCCTAAACAAAATAGGTATATTTCAAAAGGGCAGCTCATCCCAGCCAGATATCTAATATTGATTAGATAATGCTGAGTATTGCATTCCAATACGAGAACTTAAAGCTAACACATATAATGCAAAGTACAAGAAAGTGCCATGAAGGTGCTTTATAGAACTTATCCATATATATTTCAACTTTGGTTGAATCACTACTTAAAAAATGATCAGCGTACGATCTCATGAAACAAATTTTACAGTCATATGAAATCCTTATTATCTTTCTTCAAACTGTTGTTCCATGTAATGGTTCTACCACAAACATTTTCCATTTAAAAAATTATGTGCATTGTGTTGACCTACAGGAGACTACTTGATTATGACGTGGAAAGCAGTTTTCAATTCATTCCCTCCGCAAGACGCTCATGAAAAGCTCAATAAACTTAACATAAAAAAAGAGAGATCAACAACTGTGCAGTATCCAAGCTCTTCACTCACTGCAGGCCAAATGGCTTACTCAAGCTTTTTCGCATCTTCCCGACGCATAACCAATGGATAATACTTCTACACGTGATGCACAAAGTTTACTAACATATGCGGAGTGATGTTACCAATGGCATTCACTGCCTGTTTCTGAAGACGCCTCATACTTTGCTCTGCTGCTGCCATTCCTTCTCTACCCGGAGCTTGGGACAATCCATCCATTCTCAGTCGCAGGCTCCTCTTCACGTGAGCTTTGAAACTACTCCAAAGAAGCTCAAGAGGATTCAGCGACATTTTCAGTTTTTGAAGAGAACATGTAAATTTAGAAAAATGCCAGTGAAATAAATATATTTTGTGTGAAAAACTCCTTTACTAAGTAAAACTCCACGGTGCGTTTAACAAATATGAATAAAGACCAAGGCGTAGAAGCTATAGAACTAGCATTTACTCACACCACTAACTTCAGTCATGAATGAGCTAAGCATTTCCGACAATAAAGGTAGACATTCCTATTCCTTGCCCATCACAGTCATCGAAGAGTGTCTGAAGCCCTGCATTGTAGTCCGCTCTAAAAGCGCCCCGCCGAGTTTTAAACAGAACACTCCGAGCATTGCTCATTGCACAAATGCAGTGCAAGTAAGCTCCCTACTTATGGGCGAAACCACAGCCGCTCTGGTTCCCACCTTGGATTTTTTTTCTTTTCTACTTTTCACTGGCAAAATAAATTGAAGTTAGCTTTATCTATCCAAACGAGATTTCTCCCATTTGCGCGGGCCTCAAACAATTTCTGAGAATATTTAGTTCGTTTTATATTTGTTTTCAGACCTGTTGACAGTTGGATGATAGGACGTACAGCTTGCACCGTAATCAGTTCTCCAGGGAGCCAATTTTTCACCGTATCTGTGCAGACTATAAGACGGAATCTGTCCTTCACAATTACGACGAGCTCTGCTTCCATATACGCCTGGCAAACTCTTCTTAAGTCACTGGGGGAGATCTTGATGTACATAATCTTGAAGCGTAGGACCAACATAATGAGATGCCACCAGCCAGTGTATTTGTAAATACATAACGCAAAAACATAAAATTCGATCAAACACTCATGCAACTTGCCTAATTTCGTTAACACATGGACAATGCATCAAAAAATGTGTGAAACTGGTATAAACGCACTCAGTTTGAAAACTTTTGGTTTCGTTCGGGAAAAATTGGTACTTCATTTATAAAACTGATATTCTGTATGCATGCGAACTAATTACTTAAATTAGATAGGCGGCAGTAGACGAATCAGCAGGCCCATTCTCAAGGGAACAAACAGGCCCATTCTCAAACGAAAACGAACCAGCAGGCCCATTCTCAAACGAATCAACAGGCCCATTCTAAAACGAACCAACGGACCATTTAGCTACAAAAATGTCATTGACATGAAACTCATTCCGATACATGTAACATATTGATTGCGTTAATTATTCAAAAATGAGAATTCATTAATAATAAAGTCATTGCCTTTAGGTAAAATAGATCTTCATTTGTGTGAAATAGACTTTCATTAGTGTGAAATAGAACTTCATTTGTGTGCAATGGATTTTCATTTGTGTGAAAGTGATTTTCGTTTGTGTGAAATTCAGTTACATCTGTGAGAAATAGAATTTCATTTGTATGAAATTGGTTGCCATTTCTCTGAAACGAACTTTCATTATTAAAGCTTATACAGAAATTGTGTGGAAGGAGTTAAGCTGGAAATTTCTAAGAAGTTAAAACTCACAGTTGTATAACTGCTATTGCGGAACGTCGGGGGCTCCATTACGATATCTCTCGGCAGTTAATGCTCGGAAATAAACGTACAGAAGTTTATTGAATGCGTTTAAATTATTGACTCAAAATGTAACTTTTGTCAATGCATAATGGGGCTCAATCTATCAAAGATATTTAATGCCATACTTTTATTCCAACCGCTACGAGTACTTTATAATTTTTTTATCTGTGCAGTGAACCAAAGAGAGCAATAGTAATATCATGAAAGCACAAAAAGGTCAATAGCTGAAAATCATTTATCTTGCACATTTTCCTTCAATAATTTTCACTTTTTGAAGAAAAACGGACGTTTATATGAAATTGATTTTTCATTTCTGTGAAACTGAGTTTCATCTGTGCAAATTCGACTCTCGTTTGGGAGAATTTGATTTTAGTTAGTGTGAATTTGGTTTTCATTAATGCGAAATTCATGTTCATTTGTGTGAAATCGATCTGTTAATGGTATAGTTCTTCAAAATTCTAGAAATTAAGGCAAAAAGAAAACCTCGATAGGTGCATCCACCGCATACGAAATAATAAATGATATATTTATTTAGCTACAGCAAGAACTACGTTTTTATCACAACTGATTTTGTCACGGTCAGCACGACTGCATAATATTTTTTTACTTTAACTTATGTATATGTTATGCCATGCCCTGAACGCATGCATGCCAACGGCCGAATTAGTCGTACCTCCGACTCAATCCAGAACATTCTCATGGCATTTAGCCTTTTCGCAAAGCATGCCTCTGTCTTATCCCAATAGTTATTACCACAAGGAAATTACTTTGAACCTTCCAGTTGCCCGTCTCTAAAGTCTTAACGACCCTAGAAGGCACTTCCAGCATTCCGATACCAATAACCGCGCTCAAATGTTTCGTATGCCTATTATGAGCACGCTTCTGAATTTCGCTACGCTAATCCCTCGTGGCCGTATCTTCGGCTTCCCCGGAAGCTTGCCCATCCGGGCAGTGCATTTCATTGGCTGCAACACCATAGTAAGCTATTATATTTTTATTGTAGATCTTTGCGCCTATGTCGAAGTTCTGGAAACGGAAGCGATCGTTAGGGCCCATTGCCACGTCATCAAATTTAGCGGCAAGTTTTTCGGGTATATATACCAATCGCTGATCACAAACAGCATCACTGCAATCCCAACGGCCTCAATACGCGGAGCTCAAGATCTGAAGTAAGTATAATAATATTCTGGCTTATATCGCGTTACCAATGTGTCTCAGAAGTCGACTTTCGTGTAGCAAATCCAATTGTAGAAGTGTTATGACTTCGCAAGTTTGTATCACCGCTAGGAAATATCTCGTCATGCATAGCCAAGTGCTATGAACCGCCCTTTCGTGCTTTAACTGATGCATTTATAGTGTATTTAATTAATCGTTACATTTATCGACTATGCCAGTAGGAGGAACCGCGCATTATTGGGGATTTTAGACACCGCGCAGTTTTGAGGATTGAGCTGAGCAAGCCGTCCCCGCCAGCGGGGTTTTGGCTGCGGTCCCGCGTGGCGATTTTAGAGGTGGGATTTCGGGTCCAGTTATTTATTTCAACCTTACTGGTTAGGGGAGTACCCATATGTAGCCTTGGGCACTAACGGACAAATACCGCCAGAGCAATTAAGCCTTCCATGAGGCGGCTGTTAACATAGCATCACATCCAATCCCTCCCAGCCTCCAATTAATTTCTTGTGTGGAATGTGATCATCTCCCATGCATGACATAGTTTTCTTCGAAGTATGCAATTTAAATTACCCCTGAGACACGGTAGGTATGCAGCACTTTGGGGATTGGGGCGCAGTTTCTAGAGGGTTCAACCCCGGCCGGTTTACAGGGGCGCGTTTGACTAGATTCGCTAGCCTGCACCTACCTACCGAGTTTCATTTTTGTAAGTGCATTAGTATGCGATACATAAGAATTTTATTTTCGGATTTGTTACGTCCTCATTCTTGGCTTACAAAGGTCCGGAGCTTTTCGCACCGCGAAGTTATGGCGATTGAGCGGAGCGACCTGCCCCCTTCCCGGCGCTCCCAGCTCCGCCAGCGGGGTTTCTGGCGCGCTCCCGCGTGGGGGCGTGATGATTTTAGAAGCGAGATTTTGGATCCAGCTATTTATTTATGTAATTTTTTTGTGATATTTATTTACGAGATTTCAAGTTCCCCGCTCACCCGGGGAGATCCGTTTCCCTCAGCGGTCTCCACCAAACAGAGTTCCTTTAGGATTTTGAGATGTAGTTTTCAGTACATGAGCGACTAACCAATTTGTTTTTTATTTATTTATTTATTTAATTTTTTTTTCTAGGCTTACTGAACAGTGAGTCAGATATGTACTCACAGCTCAGATGGAGGTAATCAGTCTACCTCAACACTCTTCTCCCAGCAGAGTTTTCTACATCGGATGATTTTAAGGTGTTGGTTACAGTACACCAGAGGATTATTAACCAAACTGCTTTTTTTATTTAGGCATCATTTATTGTTTCTGGGGTTACGGAGAAGTATGGGTGACATATCAGTTAGCTGCGAGAATAGGTTCCCTCAAGCGTAGCCAAAGTTCTAAGTTTGGGAATTCTGATCGGCTTAGATCGTCATTGGTTTCAATGTTTATTACCTGAATATTACTTACATATATACAGTATATACATATATCAGAGTATTTAGATAACAACCCTTCATTTATACAAGTTCCATTAAAAATAACGCCATACATTTTAGTTAAGATATCTTCATTGACTTTCTCGTACATTCTGACTGTAAAAAGTTGTGACTGGACAAGGTTGTGATTGTCATGCCAATATATGAGTTGTTTTGGAGTTCGCAATCTCCAAGTTTGCATTGATACTCATATACAGTTGCGAGCATAATTAAGGGACAAAAATAAAAAATTTAATATCTCAAAAACTGTAAAAGGTTCAACGCTGAAATTTTAACACAAAAGAGATATTGGGATACCTAATAATATGCTAAAATTTATCACGATCCGAAGGATAAGAAAAAGTTATGTATATTTAACTTATAATTATAAATTTAGTGTGAGCAGAATTAAGAGACACTTGACAAGAAACGCAACAAAACAACAAATTTAACAAAAACCTTCATCCTTAATCAATATTTTGTGAACGATCCTTTATGTTTGATATATTAATACGCTAGTACCTACCTACCTACCTACCTACCTACCCACTTACCTTTTGTGTCACGCTCTTCATCACAAATAGATAGAAGGAAATTCGAGCTTTATTGAGTTCGGGAACGTGGCGTATCTGTGATACGGCTGGTGACTAATCTCTCGGCCACAGGCCAGGTCTTTTTAA